>JAJMAK010000018.1:0-103539 GCA_030572615.1 Metschnikowia lachancei
CCCCTGTCTATTTCTTTCCCTCTGGATCCATCTAAACCCACTTGTATCGTCGGAACCCTGACGGCCCTTGAGAAACGCTACCTCCGCTTAACCTCGGAACCTGACCCTAGTGTAGTCAGGCCGCAAAATATACTTGGACAGTGCTTGGATCACGTGGTCAACAAGTACCGTGCCACTCGTGCCCTGTACCTGTACATCAACGACCAACTAAAGGCCATCCGCCAGGATTTGACTGTGCAACACATCAAGGGCGACTTGGCGGTGCGGGTGTACGAGACCCACGGCCGGATTGCCATCGAAAACAATGATTTGGGCGAGTTCAACCAGTGCCAGGCACAACTCAAACACTTGTATGCAATGAATACCGACCCTGCTTTCTATAAACACACTTATGAGTTTACCTGCTACCGCATCCTCTATTTGCTTCTCACGGGGAACTACGCAGACATCAATCTTGCGCGTCTTGAGATTTTTGACGCCGATTCCGCCCCTGACCTGGACTTGACCATCAATTTGTCCCCCGAGTTCCTCACAAAGAGGCTGTGTGTGTATAAGGCGCTAGAACTTGCGGATTTCGTCACGCTCGGCAACTACCACGGCTTTTTCCGCTCCTACCGGTGGTACAAAGACCTAGATTGCATGGAGGGCGCTGCGCATTTGCTCGAACACTTCATGGCCAATAAGCAGCGGGTACTTAGTCTCAATACCATGTGCAAGGCATTCAAGAAGCTTCCACTTGCATACCTAGAGACCCAGCTAGTGTTGGAATCAGCAGTGCGGTTTCTCTCTGATTTTGGCCTTGAGCCTTTTATTCAAGAGATGGATTTTGATTGTGCTGCTGCAAGACCAGCCCTCCAAGCTTTTGTTGACCAGGGAACGTTCAAGAAAGTCGATATTAAGGGTCAGGTTTGATGTGTAACCTTGAAGTGTATTTTCCGTCAAATTCATTGTGTTTTGGTATACAAATTTGGGGAAACACTCAAAACGCCATGTTTTATCCACCTCAGTTTACCATGACCTGTATTCTGCTTAACCTCTGATTTCTCCCCTCTCAATCCATGTTGCTATTTGGTGGCATAGTGTGAGGGTGTAAGCTGGAACAAGGCTCAGTATTGGGATTTCTTAATATCTAACACAACGGTGTTACCATGGATTATCTGTTCACCATCCATTGGACTACAATTGCCCTTCCCTAAGCTTTCTGGTTATGTATCAAGAGTGAACAACTTCCAAATAATTAACCTATACACCAGGTGCAATGGCCATCAACGCAAAGTTGTTGCGCTGCTTCTCCTCGGTGGAATCCATATAAAACTGGATCTTTTCCACGAGTTTGGCATCGTCCAAGATATGTGCACCGTCTACACTCTCTCCAAGATCCACGGGGCCCGAACGACGACCATCCAACTCATATAGATGGTTGTCGGAGCCCTTAATGTACGCAATAAAGTGGAACTCGACCGAATATCCTACAGCCGGAGCTTCTGTCTGACCCTGAGACCCATAATTCAGGTCTAGCTGGATCGACTGCTCTAGTTCTTCGACCAAGGCAGCAGCTTCCTCCACCGAAGTGTCGGCGGTTATTTGCAGGAGCAACATTTTGTTCAACGCCAGATCCTGGACGATGAAGTCCCGGGGCAAGTTACTGAGGAGATGGAGCAATGCATAAAGGCCACATCCATTGCCGATGGTCTGTTTAAACCACGTGACATTTTTCGAAGTGTTGGCATTCTTTGCGTCTTCCGACTTCCTATATGCTTCATAAGTTTCTGTGATGGGGAAGAGCATCATCAACCCCATGACTGGCCGTGGCAAAAAAGCCAAAAGGTCGGGATCCGTCACCGAATACACGTCGTGAAACAGAAGCACCGGCGAAAGCCCGAGTTTGTGTGCAAGCCCATTGAAAATATCGGGATTGGACTCGAGGGGAATCACTTGTTTGCAATCGGGCATTGTTAAAGGAAAAAAAATACGAATAAGCTGGGGTATCAGCAAACGTCCTTAGAGACATTATGGTGAAGAAAGATTACACGCATATGGTACCCCGGAACCTTTGCTTGTCTGCAGGCGAATCGAGGATTCCGGGGGCTCGACAAAGTGGCAGCATGGCCACGGCCCCGGTTCGAAGGTGCACGGATCTATGGAACAGTGGACTGGTCGTTCTTGTTAGCGGACGAAACCAAAACACTAGGTCCGCGACATTCTGCATGCGACCTGAAACACACGTTTGTGTGCAGGCCAAGACCCTAACTTCGTCCTCCCCGCTATATTTCACATTCACCGACCTTGAACAAGAACCTAACTTTCTCATAATTCTTATCGGATTTTGTGGAAAAGAGAGGTGGTATTCTTATCTGGTTGGCTAATTGTGGAATCCCCGGAAACATTTCTTTTTTTATTGAACAGTACCCGCTGGCAAAGAATTCTGGACCCGCCCAGGAACTTGTTAAATATTACCCCCATACTCTTAAATAGCCACTTTTCCACACCTTCCCTTTCCACGTATATAACATGCACACGTCGTCGTATGTCGGTGTGGTGGTGCCAGTGCTCGGTGTCGTCTACATCCTTTGCTGTTCGCTGGTGTCATTACTTGTGTGGAGGTACGATTACATTGGCCGATACTTTTTAGCCGCCATGGCCAGCCAGCTGGCTATGATCACCTTCCGTATGGCCTGGGCAGCGCGTAAGTCCGTGCTACGATATAAGCAGAAACTCAAGAAATTGCCAGAGAAACCGTCCAATCGCTTTGAGGACAAATTTGGCGTCCATGTAGCAGAGGAGGTGGTGAAATTGGGTGCTTTGGTGTTTTGCTCTGTTCTTTTAGTTGAAAATAGCTCTTCAATGATGTCTTATATTCTTGTTGTGAGTGGGGTTTTTGCGTTTAATAGGCTTGTTCTCACTCTAGTGACATTCTCGCCGGTTAGATACAACCAATATTATGGCAAATTCACGAGATCGCTTGCCAAATTCGAAAACCATTCCTGTTTTGATAAGGAAACTGCTTCTGTCAAGTCAGGTGCCCCCAGGCGGGGCTCTGAACGTGCCACCTTGGTCCTGTTTTGCAGTGACGAACCCGCAAAAGTTGAACAATTTGAGCCCACAAAAACCAGCGCCATAAGAATGGAACTCACAAAGCCTCTCTTCAAATTAGACCTTTTTGACCGTCCGTCTCGAATTCCATCGGCAATTCTGGTCCCTGGCTTTACAGAAACTCATCTGGCTCATCTGGACATGATTGACCGCCTTTATTCTGTATCACCTAGGGACACTAAGTACTTTTCATATGAACATTTCCTGGCAAACTCGGATCCGCAAAATACGGCTCACCCAGCAGAGGAAGAGCTCGTTTTGATTGCCAATGCGCTTGGTGATTTTGAAGGAAAACTCTCTGAGTATCCCAACATGGACTTTGTTGAGGTTTTGGAAGGCAGGCCTCTTCGCGTTGATAATCTGGCCAAATTGGATTCTGCTGCTTTTGATTCTTCCCCATCTCCCAATGCATCGTGCATTTCTTTTGATTCATCTGCACCGACTTCTGTTTCATTTACTTCTGTCGGATCGACTCCCCTCATCTCCTGGTGGGCGTGGCTCTTGCCTCATTGCAACAAAGAAGAACCCCGTATTTCAGTTTCTCGGAATAAAGAACGGGCTCTTCTTAAAAAGAAACTCTCGACATTCACTCTCAATAGCGACTCGGGTTCAGTGCACGAAAAGAAAACAGGTTTGTTGGACGGCGAGACCGTCTCACTTAAATCTGCCGGGTCCCGGAGTCTGTATGGCACATTAGACCTTGAAATACAAACGCCATGCATGCATAAGCTATATGTCAACTCCCACCGCTTCTATGATTTTGCGGTGTTTACCAATAAATTTCTTGATTTCTGGTCCCGGAGTGTCCATGAAATCTTACGGAGCATCGACCCGGCATTCTTCAAGTTCGGCACCCCCATTCCGCATCTTTCTACTTTCTACTTCATTCTATATGGCGCAAGCGTTTGCATGTGGCAGTTTTCTTCAACGCTCATAATTGCGTTGCCGCTTCTTCTCAGCCAACGCATCGCAGCCATAGTTGCCATTATCCTATACCCGGCAGTTGTGATTGCCAAGTTATTTTGCACAAACTACTTGCATGGTCAATGTATGTTGTCACACCAGTTCGCCATTGGCGCAGAGTTTGGGTTGAACATAATGTTATTTGTCGCGGCATACATATTACTCTATTTATTAGCATCCCCGAATTAGTCCGTCAATATCTACTAACAATAAATAATCAAGGCCAGGCAGGTGGCCTCTACTTGAAACTTCCCGCGGTTAGCTAGGCCTATTTAGGCATGTTTGCTTGGCCGGCCAAAATGCTCGAGAGGTAACTTTCGTTCGTGAAGGTGAATCCTTCCACATGCAAAATGTCAGCTGGAAGTTTCTGGAAACCCGTCTCATTGGCGGGAGGAGTGAACTGCATGGTGGTGAACTCTTCATCAAAGTTCTCTGCTAAGATGGGATCAGTGATGACTGGGAGGATAGGAGGCAAAAGATCGTCGCCACATCCCGCCTCAATAAGTTTCCAGTCAATGTGACGGAAAAACCGATGGCGTTTAAACTCGTCGAAATTCGCGTCGATGTCAAACCGCTTGCTTGGGATAGGATTGAGGAGTTTACGGAGAAGGTCTTTGGCATCGTGCGAAAGATAGAAAGGAAACTTCAAGTATTTCTTCGAATGCACGATCTTTTCCATGATTTTTTCATTGGTATGGCCCGTGAACGGAGGCCCGCCCGTGAGCATGTCAAAAGCCACACACCCAAGCGACCACCAGTCGACGCAGAAGTCGTAATTTTCGCCCTTGATGACTTCCGGGGCCATATACTGGGCAGTTCCGATCATCGAGTGGTTTGTATCGGAATCATCCAACGACATTTTTGAAAGGCCAAAGTCGGTGAGCACCAAATGGCCGGCGGAATTGAGCAAGCAGTTTTCCGGCTTTAAGTCCCGGTAGATGACCTTGAGGTCGGAGTGGAGGTACCTGAGTGCAAGCACGATTTGGGCGATGTAAAAAGAGGCGTCTTTCTCACTCAAGTACCGCTGCTGGGCCAAGTGGTGGAACACCTCCCCGCCATCCAAATACTCCAAAATCAAGTATACCTTGTTGTTGTCTTGGAACGCGTAATAGAGCTTGACAATGTTTGGGTGGTTAACCTTCTCGAGGATGGTTTTCTCGTTGATGGTGCGCTCATAGTTCTTTTGGTGCACTTCGTTGGTTTCGTTGATAATGAGCGAAGCCTTCTTCAACTGTTTCTGGGCAAACAACCGACCGGTGCGTTTTTCCCGAACAAGAAGCACCTTGCCATAAGATCCGTGTCCCAAGACTTTGATGGGCTCAAAGTCTGACAACTTCGGCCTGTACCCAGTGGAATTGAGAGACGACGAAACAAACGGCTCATGTATATCGACCTCGTATGATGATGAGTATTTCAGCACGCTGCTGCGCCGCCTGGAAAGCGTTCTTGCGGGGATGGGCCGGGCAACAAGCTCGGCCACGGTATCGCTATCATTTGAGTCATCTTCGGATGTGCTGTTATTGAACCCAGTGAAAGGAACTGGGATATCAAAGCCAACCATTTCCTCTTCGTCAAGCAACCTATAGTTGAGATTGGATACTCCAGCGACCAAGTCGGCTTCATAGCCGTCCATTGAAAAAATATCAGCCATTTTTCTTCATTGAGGAAACAATCTTGACAATGCTGGCGTTCCAATCAGTTCCTTTTATGTTGCTGGGCCGGGTGGGGAAATTGATCTATGATGGGCAACTTGTACTATGGGAACAAATTGGGCTATGACAAATTAGACTATGACAAATTGTGCTATGATAAGTTCTCCGGCCCACGTTTTCTTATTTTTCAATGAGCACTCGGCATACGCTATATCTGCAGAAACCGCGTCGCATGCAGGAAATGGGCATATCACCGGAGAAACTTTTGCAGCAGGGCATATTCTGCTGAGAAGGAATTGGAATAGACGATAGTAACCGGAAAAATAACACGACGGAAACGCCCCACCCCAAAAAAAAAAAAGAAAAAAAATTTAAAAAAGAAAAATCCAACAACTTTGAGAATGAACGCCCTCATGAAATCGTCAGTGGTGAAAATCACCTTGTCGTTTGTTCATCCAGTGGTGTACTGCATGGGGGTGCTGGTGCAACAATCATCTTTAGTACAGCTAATGACAAGTAGTAGAAATTAGTATTGTATTAATGTATTCGATATTGTCGCCAGTTCTGCCAGAGAAACTGGCGATGTTGCGTTATGTAGCACCTATTATTTCCCCTCGTGTATCGGGAAATGTGTGAGTTCGTGCTAATGTGCTAGAAACACGTGAATCAATCATAAAAAAAATCACAAGAATCACAAGAATCACAGATTTCTGCCGGCTTTTTCCTAGACTCGCTAAGCAAAAGGAACCGAGCGTCTGTTCCGAGGCTTTCTGCCGGGCTTCAACCGTGCCTCAATGTATATTTTCTGTCTGGTTTGGATATACTCCATGATGAATTCCTCAAGAACCATGCCCGCGTCACTGGAGCCAAGCTCCACCGCTTCCAACGACTTGTCGGGGAAAATCAACCGGCACTCCAAATCGTCGGGCCGCATGAAATAGCGAATATTTAGTTTGATCTTAACAACATCGGCTACTTCACGCACACACTTAAGTTTTTGTTTGTGTATCTTGATGGCAAGAATCTCGTCTTCATCGGGACAAATAACCTTGATTTTCAACCTGTTGTTCTCTGCGTCCGACTTGAGGGTTTTGGGAGCCGTTCGAGAAGAAGTGCCCATGGCTGCCGATGGGGTCCTAAGCGCGGCTGAAGTCAGCATGGAACGTTTCATCTTTTCTAGATATGGTGTTCTTGCACCATCTGGATGAATAGACATGGCTCTAGTCAAATGTGGGTTTGCTTGGGTTGAATCTGGGGTTTGCGATTTTTGAGTTTGGGACTTTTGGATTTGGCTCTTGCATCTTGAAACCGAGTCTCGTTTACTCACCAGTGGATGCTTCAGTAACACGGCCTTTGTATAAAAAGGGTCGTTTTCAGGTTCGGTGAGGATAGCTTTCTTGTGGGCACTAACTTTCAAGGGTTCCTCGGGTAGCATAGGAAAGCTCTTCACATCGTCAATGTAAGGAGACCTAATGGAGTTTCTTTGAGCGATACGGCACTCCTGAAAACGAGACTCAAGGGATTGTTTGACCAGGGACTGTTTGGCCAAAGAAGCTTCGGTTTGAAAGGCTTTGGTTTTACAGCCGTTGGCTTGAGATTTGGCTTGATCTTTCTCCTGGGACTCTTTGGAGTCAACGTCTTCAGATGATGGGTCGTAGTTCCACGAGTCGGGGCTATCCGGCGCGTCTTCAAACACAGAATATCTCGACGACACGATACTTGCCGATGCGGACATGGGGGTCTGGTAGCCCAAAATTGAAGTCATGGTGATGGAATATTGCAATGAGAAAAGCGAGAGGAAAGGCCAATAAGCCCGATATCGATGGTTATAAAAGGTGCGATGGATGGCTGTTCAAAGCAAGTGGTGGCCAGCAGGTACTTGTTGAAGGGACCACTATAACAAAAAGGGTAATCTGAGGTCTTGCCTGGCCTTCCCGTACACAACGGCAGAAACATCCTGCCCGAAAACTGGCCTCGCTTGTAATTGCCACTCGGGCAGCAACACCAGAGGTAAAGTGTGTGCTGCGCGCGCGGCTTGATGTACCTTCATAAGCCTCTCGGACACCATGCAGTACACTGATACACGCACTACATGAAGCAACCAACAAACAACCTCTAACCAAAAATACAGTAGATCCAAGAAGTACAATAGATCTCACCTTTGAAGTAATTTCAGTGAGTGTATAGAGGTATAATTGCTCGCGGTAAAATGAATTCCACGGGAAGCCGCCCACCAAAGCCTATTGTCTAAGAATGTTGAACGCCTAGAGAAAATTCCACTACAATCACCGATCTTTGTAAATTTCTTTTTTTTTTTTTCCTCCTTTTTTTTCTGCACGATCTCTCCTATTGGTAAGGCACACTGGGGCCATGCAATACGAGTATTCATTGGCATGTACCTCGTCATGCTTGCTGCGTTCAACAAAGACCTAAAATTATACATGTCTCTGATATTCCCTAGAAAACCTTTATGGCAGTTTTTTCTTTTTCTTATTCTACTTCTTCCTGTTCTACGCGGACAAAAATTTTCTCAATCATGGCTCTTATTGTACTCTATTCACTCATTCTTTGAGGGCAAAACTTCCCTTCTGCTACTGGTGATATCGGGAAAACATTTATGTGCGCGCGCAGTGGGGAGCGGAAATTTATGCATAACCCATGATGTAACAGATGCGAGCCGCGAAATAATTTTTCCGGCGGGTGTCTCATGCTCGTGATTTTCGCAATGCTAGCCTACATAATGTCTGATTGTAGTCCAACGCAGCTAAGTTTAGTTGGAGTTCGCGTTCGCGTTCGCGAAAGGGGGTATTTTGTCTATCAAGGGGTAGATGAATGAGATTGCGTGAATTACAGTATATCGTGTAGGGCAGCAACCATCCAATCATCAACATCAACGGGACGCAAGCCCGTCCCAGGAGAATTTCTCCATCGTGCCTGGCATGACCTCATCCAGTCCCGACGCGAAGTTGTGGTGTTTCTTGGGCTCAAGGGGGCTCAAATCATACTCACTCAAAACTTTCACCGAAGGATGAATCAAGGGATGTCCAAGCACCGGGGTCCGTGGCTCGCGCGAGTCCGTGCTTGCAGTAAGTGAAGAAGCGTTGCACTCTGAGCCGTATTCGGAAGATAAAGTTTTCGACGAGTGCGTGAAGCTGGTGGCTTTGGACATGTGGGAGTCCTTACGTTTCTCGTGCAAAGCAAGACCAGCTAGCTTGGGGAGAAATGTGGGAGACCCCGGCGGACCTACTTCGGACTGAAACACTTCAAATACATCCCGGTAATCTTCATTTGAAGCGTTTGAATTTGAGTCGGTGTCATTTGAGTCGTTTTGGCCATTTGCGCTGGGTTCCAGACCATTCACACGCTTCTGTTTGTCATCTCTCACTTCATCTTCGCCCTCCAGCTCGTCTGAACTGGAAACGACATACGACTCAATCAAGGAATTAAGACTTGTGGTCGTTCTTGTAGATAAAGAGCGGGATAGCACTTTGATGTGCCTATCTAGAGCACTGTGTGACTGCTGGTTCTGGCTCCGATTCTGGTTCGGATTCTGGTTCGGACCCTGGTTCTGACCCTGTTGAAAACTCTGGTTGAGGTACGACAGGTACTTCATGTTGGAAATTTGGTAAGGTGTATTTGTAGAAAACCCATGCGGCTCCAAACGGCCTATAGGCAGTCCTTGGATAGGTGGAAGGGGCGCCGTTGGTGAAAAGGAGTTGTTTCTGGTTGGTCCTGCCATCGGGGTTAAGCGTATTGATCCTTCCACCAAGGAAGACGCAATGGTTTCGTCGTTCGGGGCAATCTCGCCCGTTTTCACATGCAAGGTTCTTGTGCAATGATTGTCGATGTAATTTCCTAGGAAACTATTGGAGTGGGTCTGTGCAAACTGAAGCAAATCCTGGACAAACTTATCCAAGTTTTGCACCATAATATTCTGGGCCCTCGCCGACGCTTCTTGTTTGATCGATGTGCGTATGCTGGAGGGAATAGGCTGCTGCTTTTTGGGAAGTATTATTCGACAATCTTTGGCCGTTGCATTCGATAATAGCAAAGAATATAAAGCAACAAAGTCCTCATAAAACATGGCACAGTGGGTGGTACGGCCTGAGTTGAACCCGCAGTCCATACGGTACCAACAATTGTTGCTTGAGCTTAGATACGCACATTTCACCTTCACCAGCGCCACTTTGTTTCTCATGGCCTTGGGTGTATAGTAATCGTTGAGCCATTCACGAGAAACAGGATTATGAGCATCATTCACGCTGATGTCAAGAAACAGTGCCGGCACGAGTCCCTCTCCGATATCATGAATAAGCTGGACTTTGAGCCAGCCGTTTCCGGGGCGTTCAAGCAACCTGACGTGATCGCCACGTCGGAGCGATAATTCGGAAGATTTCAGTGCTTCAAACGCATATTTGGCCATGAGAATAACCGTCCATGTTGGTGATTTCAATGGGGCAAACGTAGGCAGCTGCAAGATTGGAGGGCTCACGGTTAAAGGCGATGATATCGAGAGTTTTCTCAAGTTCTTAGTAGCTTTGTTGGACTTGGATGTAAACATGCCTCCCGGGATCTTGGGGCTGTCGGGTGAATGTATGAGGGTGAATTCTTTTGCCATATTTGGGGTGTTTTCGAAAGGGGATGGTTTATATTGCTATGGGGTATCGTGACGATATTTTGAAGGTTGCTCTGCTGTTGTTCTGGATAAATAAATCAGCTTGGACCGAAAATGAAACAGTGTTGACAAAAGAGGTTCCCACGAAAAGAATAAAAAATAAAACAAAAGGGTAAACACGGCAGCGTAGCAGTTGGGTGGGGCTGTTGTATGCGTTCGGCCTATTGTCGTTTATACAAAACTGGATATTTATCCGGTCGGCGGAACAGACTGCAAAGTTTAGGCCGATAGAAATAAACACGGCAAGAGGCTGGCTAAGTGTATATGGGGCACTTTTGAAAAGAAAAAGAATGTGTAGCCAATTTATTCAGATGTGTCTCACCAGACTCAAAAACTGGTCGATAGGCTTGTAGACCTAGCGTATGAAAGGCCTTATATTTTTTTTCTGTCCATACGTCAGGTGGAAATTATGCACACCGTCATTTTGTGTTGACATAAAGGTTATGTTTGTCGCCCGGACGTGTATGTAAACTTGCGCGGTGCGTCTTTTATGCGTCTGTGTGGCGCATATGCAGAATTGCGTAAACAAACTCAGTCAATCGGGCAACAATAGCGACGAGATGGAAGTTCCGCACTCGGTATGTCCGGATTTGGTGGCCCGAATTCGTCATAATCACGCTCAAAAAAGACATGCCCCTCGTTTCTGACGAGATTTCAAGTCGATACCAGAATTAGAGCGTGCCGCAAAAACAAATATTATTGCTTGCAGACCATGTTCTTTCTCGAGTTTAAACAAGTGGCGAGTGTCTCTTTGCTACGGGGTCACCAGTTGGCACATATCGATAGATATACACTGCTGTTTGGTCAGATCAACTGCTGTTGCAATGCGCTTACTGGTGGACGTCGTTAGGAGGAAAAAAAGAAAAAAAAAGAAAACAAACACACCGTACAAATCTGATATTTCCCACAGGATTTCTGGAATGGAAAACAAAAAAAAAAATCTTTGATTGCTCAATCCTCGGTGTACGGATCTATAGACAAGATGCGTAGCGTGGCTTGGCCCGGCTTGGCTCAGCTTGGCTCAGCTCGGCTTGGCGTCTTTACATTCGTGCACATGGCGCTAAAATTGACTCAGTATATGTGCATTCCATAGGGGATGATAATACTTGCTGAATCTCGTATTTCAAGCCTGAAACTATTCAATGCATTCCCCTAGGACCGGATAACCTCTTTAAGTAATGTGGGTCGTTTTTTTTTTCCAATTCTTACCCTCAGGCCATTCACAACAACAATAAACCACACCACCAGATCTGCCCCCTCGCATGCGTTTCGTCTCTTTCGGCTACGCTCGTAGACGGCGGACTGCATGTCCCCAGTGGCAACCAAGAAACTTCAACCCGCGATCCCGCGATCCCGCCCCATGGCGAGGGGCACGAGGGGAAAAAGCGTGTTCCCTCGGCTACCGGAATTGAGACGTATTTGATGGCCCGGGTTGCATGAGGGTTGCATGATATCTGAGCCAGCATGGGAACACGCTCGATAAGGTGAGACAAACACGCGGCATGGATGTATTATTGCGTGCCTTTTTACGTAGCCAAGTCCAACCTCGGGACTAAACCAGCTCCTTCGTTAGTGTGGTATTTTGAATGTCTGTTGCTGTACATTCTCCCTGTGTTTGTTCCTGTGTTTGTTCCTGTGTTTGTTCCTGTGTTTGTTCCTGTGTTTGCTCCCTGTGTTTAGTATGGAGAGGTGGCTTTGAATGTTTAAATGGTCAACGGACGAAAGAATATGTTGAATTGGCTCATGGATGGTAAATTGTTTGCTGTTTTCTTTTCTTTTGCATTCCACAGGATTATGATGTGCGTGGACTTATCGTAATCTGACTACACTCATAGTAGCAACATACCCTCCAAAAGCCGTCCAGATAAATTAAGAGTGAGATTGAAAATATTTTATTTCTGTACTTCTGGCTCAACCTCTGGGAAAACAAAACAAAAATGATTTATATTACACTAGAATGAAACTATCAATTATGAGAGTTTGTTTTTTCATTGCTGAATGGATTCTTCATATCAGATGGAGTAAGATACCGGCCAAAGATGGAAGCACGCAAGTGCAGGCGAAAACACCGCCTTGCGTTTCCCAAAATGTAACCCAGGCATTTCCCCAAGAGCTTCCCCAAGAGCTTCCCCAAGAGCTTCCCCCAGAGCTTCCCCGAGAAATGGACAGGTCATTCTATCTACTCATTCTTTCAAGTTTGAATCAACGTATTCTGGCCAATGTTGTTGTAACTTCACAAATTCCAATGAGCTTTTACATAGAAACATCAAATCAGACCCAATTTGATCTTCATCGCGTCACAACAGGCTAGGTCATATATTCTATGCTTGATACTTACATACCTTCGTCTTCTCTTATTTAACTTTCTTTTGATTGTGCTGAATATTTTACTTCATGCCAACATTTCAACCCAATATAACCGGGCTTCTTAGTGGCCGACTCAAGAATCATCAAAGTTGTTGAATATACATTTTATACTACACAACCCCTCATGATACAGAAAAAATGACATACTGAGCATTCGCAGACCTTTTCACTACTTCATGGCTCCCAGTATTAACAAACAAGAATTCCTCTATAAGCATGGGCCTGTGAGAAGTAACTACAAAACTTTCCAACGCCTCGTTAGCTGTTTTGCTATACGCTTGAATGCTTTTTTCCTGAATTATCAATGGTGAAGAAACCTCTATTTTGGCCAGGATTCACCTTTTAATTTGGAGTGGGCAAACGAGCACGTGCCCTCTTGTTTATAAGCCATATGACCAATCCGTAAAGCCAGAGTGAAATAGAGCCAGAGTGAAATAAAGAGGTATTGCTCTTTAATTCATTAATGAGTGTTCCAACTAAAAATTAAGAAGCCATTACTATTTCTTCACATGCGTCATATAACACTACTAAGCAAAGAAGGATCTTCCATTGCAAATATATATTATTGATTATTCTTCATAAAGGTAAGTGAGAAGTATGGGATTTTTGACATTTTTGATACACCCGTCAATCCGTGATCGCTAGAAGTACAATCTTTGTACGCCAAAAGGTTTGTAGCCGACTTCTTTAACAATATTTATTAAAAAAAGAAGCTTTCGAGGACGGCTTTTCTGGAAGATACTCACACTTTCCAAAGCTCATGAGAATGGAAGAGAGTGTGAAGTATTGAACTTTGGCGATTTTGGAGATTGACTCCCTTCTGATATGGCATGTGTCTGGGCTAGAAATTGTGGCAAATTTCACGAAGTGTTTGCTTACCTCTTCTGAAATGTAGGCTCATGGATACCTCAAGTTTCTCCAACTGGTGATGCAGCACCTTTGCAGAAAGCCTTTTTCACGAGAAGAAACTCCACCATTATATGCTGACCATTACGTCCTCAATCCTCAATAAGAAAAAAAGAAAAGAAAAGAAAAAAAAAAAAAAAAAAAAAAAAAAAAAAAAAAAAAAAAAAAAAAAAAAAAACAGGAATAAACGTCCCTGTCTAGTAACAGGATTCAGCAGCTACCAGAAGCATCGTGATCCCATTATTTCACATACTGAATTCATTTGAAACATTCCTCTCTGAGGCCATGTTCGAAAGCAATTCTGCAGTCCATGGTATACATCAAGAGAATCTACCCAAATACCTTACCCAGAAAATCTGACCTAGTATATCTTACCAAAAAAATCACTGGATAAGTGGTGGTGGTTATTTCCAAACAATAGCCTGGATTGAAATTCTACGGACATTTCCCGTATCATGGCTGGGCAACCAAGTTATGATTAATTAACACAGTAGTAAGAACTAAAGAATTTGCAGAAAGCCGCCGCCTGGCCCCTGCCCCATCTAGATTCGCCTGGATTCGCCTATATCCGTCTAGATCCAGGTCACGTGACAAGCAAAAATATCGTTTTGGAGTGTTGGATGATATCCATAATGTCCACGTCAGGGGTGTCGATCTCTTCATATGAACCTCCCTCTTCTGTTCTAATGAAAAGATTATTATGGGCAAACTTCAGGTGTACGGCTTCCTTGAAAGCGTCCACATTGGGTGTTTCAGACACGTTGATGCGAACAACCACGTTGTCATTAGTCTGTGTCTTGATTTCACACCGGACAAGTTTTGCTGTTGAATTTTGCGAAGGAGTTTTTGGAGGCACTATTTGAGGGGCCTTTTGAGGGGTTTTCTGAGGGGTTTTCTGAGGGGATGTTGTTTGAGGAGATTTCTTTTCGGGGACTGTTTGAGGAGATTTCTTTTCGGGGACTGTTTGAGGAGATTTCTCTTCAGGCACTGTTTGAGAAACCACTTGGGGTGCCGCTTGGGGTGCCGCTTGAGGGGCGCTCTTCTGAGGATTCGGACTCATGGTGGCATTGCCAAAAGAAACTTTTCTCGGCGGGAACTCCGAACCTGCCGAAGATAACGGTGTCCCCTGGGAAGACGAAGTGGACGGAATCCTCAAGCCAAGCCCCGCTTCGCCTCCAAAAATACTCGACCCCTTCGATGTGTTTGGCGACATCATTTTTGTGGGAGAGCCCTGGGTTTGGTAGATTTCTGGAGAATATCTCTGGCCATTTGTCATTGGTGGCGACGCCCTTTTCGCTACAGGGCCCACTTTCACGCTCCTGGACCTATTTAGTGTCGGAGACATGACATTAGCGATGGAATCTAGCTGGTTTTCCTTGTGTGCGTGAGTGGCGGTGTTGATGGTCTTGGAACGCTCAAGGTGGGAGTTTCCCCGGGTTGGGTAACGGCCCTCAGATGTCGATAACGACCGGGCAATGTTGACTTTGTAGTTAGCCGCCTGCTGGTAGTGGTTATAGACATTTTTCGGCTTATTTGGTTTCGGGGTGTCTGGAGGAACCACATACTTTGGGGGTTCAGGAGAAGTGGCTTTGGGTTCCTTGGGTACATCTGCCATTACGGGCACCAGGGACCGCGACGCCAAAATCACGGACCCCGGCAAAATGCGCTGGTTGATGACGTCACACGAGTCCAGTGGAACGTCATCCACCACAAAACCAGGCAAGTCTTTAAAGTCCACATCTAGCCAGTCTACCAAGACAGAACAAACCTGGAAAGTTTTTGTGGAAATGAGCTCGCTCATGTACGTGCTCAACTCTCGACACCGTCTGGAAAAGAGGTCACTCAGCTCGATGGAGTTGCGCCTCTGGCTGGGCACGGGCTCTGGTAATTTGGGCAACTTTAACGTAGATTTGGGGGTGTCTTTATCCATATTGTTGATGTAGTCAAGCAAAGAAACATGCAAGTCGTAAAAATCCAGGTAGTAGCGGCAGAGGTAGCCCTGCTCTCCCAGGCTATAGGTGACATCTACACGGTACCAGAAGCGGTTTTCGTACATGAGGTAGTTTGTCACTGAGATTGTCAAGGGGTAGAGCTTATTGTTGATGGAAAACGGGGTGTTTTTCTCGAGAAGCATTTGAACCTGGATGTCATTGAAGTTCTTGTGGGTTGGAGCACCATCCGTGTTGACTTCATGGAGCCACAGAAGAGTCACGGGGTTGGTTGGGTCATTGACTGCAATGTCCACGTATAAAGACGGCACCAATCCAGGGGTGGCTATCTTGTCGATGAACTCGACAAGAACCCAGCCGTTGGCAAGCCGGTCAAGAAGTTTTAACACGTCTCCCTTCTTAACCGTGAGTTCATCTTTGCTTTCTGCAGTGAAATCGAATTTGGTTACGAGTATCACCTTGCATCTGAGGGCAGAGTTTTTAGGCCCGACATTGGTAGGGGCAGAGATTTTGAGATCCTTGATGCCTTGGGGAAACACACTGGACATTTCGCGGCAAAGTCGAGAGGAAGAGATAAATTTAGCGGCAAAATAATAAAGGCGTGGGTGGGTAGGTGGAAAATATGTACAAACGATGAGTAAAAATTTTCCCCGTTCAATGGACACTTGTAGTTCGATGGAGGGATCAAAGTCGTTTCTAATTTTTTTCCCCCTTGAGTTGATCTCACCGCGTTTCGTCTCTCGCGGCACAGACGCGACGAGGCCTATGCACGGCTGCGTCCGCGCCGTTTCATACACACACGTACACACACGTACACACCTTGCTGGCCGCACGTGACTGTGGAACAAAGGCAGCGCAGGCACGGTATTACAATTCGCTCTCCATCGGCCAGATCTATTGTTCCATTGTTTTGCTAAGTATTGTTATTTTAGGTGTTTCTGCAATAGTTTCCCAGATCTTCATCATTTTGTTTTGTTTTGTTTTGCTTTGTTTTGTTTTCTTTTGCTTTGCTTTGCTTTCTTTTTATGCCCCTCTTTCATCACAGTGGTGTTGTGCAGAAATGTCGACCGCATGCCGCACCGGGAATACCAAGATAACACGTAATGCTGTTCCTTTCAGCCGCATTGCCTCTTAAATGGTCTACACTGTCTACACATAGTGTTGAAGAGGTTTCATTTTGGGATAAATGAAAAGAAATCAAATACTGTTGGGGTATTTGAAAAACAGTAGAGTGAGAAAGAGGGAATAAAGAAGAAAAGAAGAAAAAGAAATACTATCAACTCTGTCTCGTGCTTTACTTGGGTCTCGGGATCTCGCATATACGGTGAGGCTATTCAAAGGCACTAACGCTTTTCAGACATAGGGACAAGTGTACCGTGCAATTGAAAGCGGGTTCTTTTGATAAGTTTCGGGATGGAGTAATGTGGGATATTTTCTTTGCGAGCCTATGGGACCTCGAAACTTGGTGATAATCATGAATAGGAAATAAGCCACTCTTTTCTTTCAGACATATGAATGAGAAGAAAGTCTGCCAAGATTGCACAAGAAAATTTCAGAAAAATTTCAAAAAATTTCAAAAAATTTCAGAAACAGAAATGAAGGAACCACTGCACAGTACATGAACAAAACGAAAATTTTACACCTCATGGCTTTTGAAGAGTTAGGCAGAAATTCGAAGTAATACCTCAATAGTACATCATGTGGCCGAAATCACGTGTGGGCTCAACAGTCCATAAATCTTACTACAAAGTGGAGAGAAATGTACATCGCACCTTCGGAAGAAACTCAGTCAAATGCCGTTTTGAGCACTTTTGGAACCATAAAAACAGACGAAACAGAAATCATTTTTAGAGTCTACACCTCGCGGGCGCAATACGGTGAAAGAAAGAATAAACAATGAAGAATAAAGAAAACAGGCATCAAAGTGCATGTAACACACCTATCACTCTAACCTACAAAACTGTATCCAACAAGCGAACCGAAAGAGCGACGAAATTTCTTCTCTCCCGGATTATAAAGTGGAACATTATCATTTCTTCTGCATCCGGCCATTTTTGCTTAACCAAACAGAGGTACAATTGGTCTTGCTGGTAATCCAGATGGGTAGTAAAATATGTGAAGAAGAAAAGAAGAAGCCATGAGAAGATGAGGGGAAAGGAAAAAATTTGTGCCCCACTCCGCGCAATGAGCTGGGAGTGTGTGTAAGACAACGTGAGAAAACCAGTACATCCTCACTCCACACCGTTCATTGGACATTGGAGGAGTTGACTTTTCGATGGACACTTGGTTGCGTTCAGGAAGTTTGTTATTTGGAACCAGGACGAGTATCTTGTTCTGCCTTGTTCTGCCTGCTTCTTGTTTAACAATTTGTTTAACAATATATTGTTGGGAACACTGCTTAGGGGGAGCTTCAAGTGGTTCCAGTAGTATGCAGGAGCGTGTCCCTAGCTATTACCTTGACGTCCATTGTAATAAAGATTGGATGTGGTGATTGTAGTTTTTTCTTGTCACTTTTGGTACATTCTGTGCTTGAACCATCTATTGGTATAATGTTTCCACGGAAGGTACCTAGGAGACTTGAATACACAATTTAGGTGAAAACAGTGTGGAGGCGCCTGAAGACATTAATAGATCTAGAACTTAACCAGGGCATCTTCGTGTTTTGCATAAATTCACATTTCACATTTCACATTTCACATTTCGCCCATTCTAGTTTAGAAACGACTAGAGATCTTTGAAGAAAAGAAAAAGAAAAAGAAAACAAACTTGGAAGTTCGTGGAACACTATAGTATAATGTACACCCACTTATCCTGCGACGCACTTTTGCTTATGGCTCCAAGGAGTAGCTTCAAAAAAGTGGTCCGTTTTTTTGTTGTCTCTCTTTTCTTTTTTCTTTTTCTTTTTTTTTTTTTTGTTTTTCTCATCTACGCCTCATTGGTACATGATTATTGCCAGCTTTTTCATGCGGGAAGCAAGCAACAAGTACCGTTTTGGATGCATATATTTTCCGTCTTCAATGTTTCCCTATCACAGTGGAAACATGTTTCATGGCACAATAGTTATGGGTCGCAACCTTTTCCAGAGTCTTATTTTTTTGGAAAAATGACATTGACACGTTCCCGGGCCAAAAACATGTCATAAGGGGTATTGGCGAGAAACCCCTCAAAAGTAAAACTTCCAAAAAAAAACCAAAAAAAAAAAAAAGCCCTGGGTGGGGTGCGTTCTCCCACGACGCGGTCAGGTGCGTTTTTATGCCTGGTAACGGTGAAAAAAAATATTACCAAAGGACCTTCAACTTGAAAAGCCATGGAGAATTCCTTTTTTTCCTCTTTTTCTTCTCCCCTCTTTTCTACCTTCTTGAACCTTCTTGAACTATAAGTTAAGGTACGTGAAATGGCTGGCTCCTATAACATCGTGGGAAACCGGTATTCATCACAAATCACTCACATCACCCCACTCTTGTTCTTTGAAGCCACACGCACCCCAAATCATTGTTTTTTTTTTTGTTTTTTTTTTTTTGTTATTTTTCCTGGCTCCCATTGTCGGCTATACTTCCGAATAACAGAAATCTAGACTTCATATAACATCTCTGTTCATAATGAGAAATCGCTAGAGTCAATTAAAATGCACCTGGTGGTTCGTTCCTTCATCGTACACTTGTTAGAGGTGCATGGACAAGCACCCCCACCTATCATCTCTCGTATACTCGAAGCCGTTCACTATTTTTATGCTTTTTTTTGTTTTTTTTTTCTTTTTTTTTTTGTTTTTCTGTTTTTCAAGCCGGAAGCTCGAAACGAATTGTGCAGAATCTTACTTCCTCGCCCCACGTAGCTTATATGGATGTTTTGAAATATCTGTACGAATACTCAACTGGTAAACAGTTTCAGCCAGTCAGAGGAAACGCTAGTGAAAGATCCCAATACCCCTAAGACCTTTTTTAGAAGCCCTTATGGGTTACGCAGAATCGTAACTGAATTAATCGGCTGATTTCCCATTACCGACACCGATTCCTGACATAGCTATATGGACGAAGCACCCCGCGTTCACGGAATTAGTCGTATTTGGAAGGTGCAGCAGGGTTCTGTCAAGCGTACGCCAAGGACGGAGCTTTGGGGTCACGTGAGATCTAATACCTACGCCAAGACCCCCATGACAAGCCTTCCCAAGCTTTCCCAAGCTTTCCCAAACATGCCTCTTGGCGCCCACATTAGGAAGGAGCCAGGGAAAACTGAGTCAATGGTAATACGGATTATTGGTCATCGTCTCTTGGAGTGTATCTTTGAAGAACAAAAATGTCACGTAGTGCCAAAGCGTAACCGGAATCAGAACCGGAATTAGTACCGGAATTTGCCGCCAAACCCTTTGGTGTGGAAAGACGTGCAACAAGTCTAGGCCCTTTCCACCCCATAAGGTTCATTGAAGGTTCCAGTTACAACCCGCGAGACAGAGTGCAACTTCACTTGCAGATACGCACCAGGAATTAAGATGAAAAAAGCCGAGTCTAAAATTTCTCGGCGATTTTCCCCTAATTGTATTGTTCCTCCTCGGGGAAAGAATAGCTATAGTAGGAGCCCCACGACGCGTCGAGGCCCTGATACTGCTAACCCCGACGAAAACAATGCCGTGCAGGAGCCTCCCCGAACCAGCTCAAGCCAAGGCTTTCTTCGGAGTTATCAGGGTGGTATTCATGACTTATACCACTTCAATTTAACCAATTGGTGTTGCATTAGAAAACTCCGATTTTTGTTGCATTGGAAAACTCGTTGCACAAACTCACTCAGAACAGAATAGCTTTGGCTCTTGGTCAACTATCACGCTCCGGGTGAATTTAAACAGTGTTCAGCATTCATCCAATGCACCAAAAACGTAGCCAGTATATCCGATAGCCGATGGTCGAAATACATGTGCGTATATACCCGTATTTCATGACATGCATGGCAATGTTGCATGATTTGGCCAGCTTTTTCATGCAAAACTTCCAAAAAAGGCTCTTTTGATATCAATTCGGGGCCCTGCGAGACATGCAACCTTTCATATTAGTACTTTTGGATGTGGTGACGTTCTTAAAAGACCGCAAGTATTAAAGTCCTCCGTTATCCCACCCCGGCTTGTGGTTTGTTATAATTCAAGTTCTGCTCACAGAAAAAAAAATCCTCTGTCTTGTTAGACCGCTCCTTGCGCCACTAATCCATTCCTTTCGTTAATCAACCATAGAAGCAACAAGCATTGAACAATTCCAGTCTTTCAGATCAGAATATAAAGTTCCCTGGTTTCATCATTCCAACAATAGACTAGTTCAACTCAAGCCAAGTCCAGTCAATAGCATATCATATCGGTACTTCTAACCGCATTCATTCTTTTTTCAACAAACTTTGCAATTCCCACCATCACATCTATGACGACCCCCTACTCCACTTCTCCAAGGACCAAAGTGTCTAATAACTATCCATGGATGGCATGTTACTTCAACGACCCCCAGGTGGATCTATCTTTTCCCGTCGCCAATTCAAACAGCACAAATCTAGTGGAGAGTTACCCATTAAGATATTGTGCTAATTTTCCAGATAACTACCCCCAATCCCCATTCCCTGAGATAAATCTTCAAGAACAATCTTTCCAGGGATATCCCACTCCCCAAGCATCTCTTGTTGGGCATCAAACGCCCAGTCATCTTGCATTCCAGGACTTGTACCGGGAGCCGTTCTTTAGCTCTGGTTTCAACGACACCGACTCTTACTCTTCATGTGAATCTCCGTCCTTCGACGTACCTGTTCGTACCTCGCTGGTTCTGACCCTTGACACCAAGCTCGAACCCTCGTCTCCGGTGGTTGCTCAAAAAGAGGAAAGCCCATTGGTTATTACAACCACGCAACCGGTGAAGAAACATAAGCGTAAACACATCATGAACCGTTCTAAACTTGGATGCTGGATCTGCCGAATCAAGCACTTGAAATGTGACGAGATCAAGCCCACTTGCAATAACTGCGACCGCTTTGGAATTCAGTGTGACTATTCCCAAGAACGGCCAGCGTATGTACTGGACATGAGCCTTCGAAGAAAGAAATTAGATAGCATTGTCACCAAAAAACGCCGCCGTGCCAACACCACTTCTCCCATAGCTAAACTGTTCAGTGCAGACCCAACTGAACCAGCTCTGGCACTGGTTGGCATGTCAAATATGTTAGAGCAAGACTGGTTGGCATATCTTTCAGACAAATGAACACCATTGTACCACGTGATTCTTTGCCTCAAAAGCCCAAGCCGAAGTTGCAAACCACCATTCTCTTTGTTTGATCAACTGAGCTTCCCGACATCCAAAATTGGCCAGTGGCCTTCTCAATTCGTTTATAAACCAATAGATTTTTTTTTCAATACACATTTTAGCGATTCAAGCTCTAGAAGAAGTACGCAGGCACATTTTAAGTTGCAATTTTTAGAGTTTTCTTCTCTTCAATTCTTATTTTTCCTTTTCCTTTTGTCTATTTTATAGACAGTGATCCCAATTCTGAAAGAAAAAGTGATCGGATGCCGCGTATCAGTGTGTTTTTCACGATAGCTAAATGCTCCATCAAAGAGAATACCATAAGTCAATTCTATCCCGACTTTATTCCCACTCAGGAACCTGAATCCGCTTGCGCAAAACAAACTCCTCTTCATTTCCATCTATGACTGGTATTTGTGTATCACCTGATTCCAACTCTATTTCTTGGCGAAGAGCTCCTCCCCTTCGACACTCAATCATAGATATATAGTCACCCTCGAATCCAATCCAGGGGCCGTCTAGCGGATCTTTCAAATAAGGATAAGTGTAGTCTGTAAATTGTTCGCGTTCCTCATCCACAGTAGAGATTTTACGTTGATGATGAATTGCTCCCGAGCTGTACGAAACTGAAAAGTCGCCATCTAGAAGCATAGAGTTCTCGGACGTCTGTGGATCCAATTGTTCATCGCATTCAATATTCCTGGACTGTTGCGACTGTGGTCTAGGGCCCAGAATTAAGCTTCCAGAGCTCAAGTTTGCTATATTGAAGTCTTGCGGTAACGAATGCAGCAGTACATCGTCATTAAACTCCTTATCAAAGCTCGTAGGGTTTTGTATCGCTCTCAAAGCGATGAAATTATGAAGTGGCAAGTAATACCGCTCGAAGTTCCAAGCTACTATTAGTGTCACAAGGAACAAAGGCGTGCATAAAATAGCAAGCAATATAGCACCATCCAATGCAAGTGTTCCACACATGAACAATTGAAATATAATCAAGCCAAAAATGAGCCTTCGGAATATCATGGGCCAAACTTTTCCTGTTGAATGTGGCGGGTGAACATAGCTGTAAATTAATTGGTACTTGTACACGAAGTAGCCCAAAGAAAAATAAACTAGCCCACTGGCAACAATCTTAGTTGAAACAACTGAATAGATAAGGATAATGATGAAAATCAATATGTGCTGAGGCAAGTTGAGACCAAAATCAAATACAGGGGGTGTGTAATAAAAAAATCGGTAGTCACGGGGGGTTTTCAAGAAAAAGCTTTTCAAGAAAAAAAGCTTTCCAATGACATTCAAGATAACAAAATCGCCCACCTGAAGGAGTTTGACGGGAAACATGGCCAAGCCTTGCAATAAGATCAAGTCCACATAAAACAATGATAACTTCCTTAGAGAGCTCGCCAATTGAGATGCGAATCTTGTCGTATCGCCGATAGATGTGAAATAGTCCCACAAAGTACCCGTGATGGTAAATACCAAGAACAAAATGAAGAAAATGAAAAAGAAATTCTTCAGTAGAGTTGATAATTCAACCTCACTAGACAGTGAGTATCCTTGTTTGAGCGTGAGACTTCGATAAAGGTATGGGAAAGAAACGTTCATCAACGAGAATAAAAGTGGAGGCAAAATACCCGTAACAAATGTGCTTAGCCATTTCGACTTCGAAATCAAATTACCAAGAGCAGGCCAGAATTTAGTGATGGTCTTCACATCAAGCAAGGTAGATAACGACGTGACCAAAAAGAAAATGACTGAGTAACTGAGAATGATGAAGAATGTGATCAAGTAAGACTTCGTGAGTTTCTCATAATAAGACAACTTGATATTCTTCCAGTATATATCTTTAGCAGCCGGAGCCAAAGTGACAACAAGCTTGTATACACGAGGATCAAGGACAGTTTGAGCGGCCATCTGAGCAGAAGCGACCGAATCCATGGTAACGAATGCCGATTGAAGAAGGCTATAATTTGAGTCGGAGTCAATGGGGTATGTTGACAGGGATGGGTCATATTTGCGTTGAGCTTTTTTGATTTTGCGATCAAGTTCATGTAATTGTTGGGAGTAGGTATCAATTTTCTTCTTTATAGCTTGTTTGGAAGGGGTACTGGTCGCATGACTATGAGGAGCATTCTGCGGGAGAACTTTTGGAAGCCGATCGTCATTATACAAGTCGATTTCAAGTCCAAAGTAGCGCGAGTATAACTTCTCTAAACGATTTATAAGCTCTGTTCGGCGATCAAATAATTCTTCTAGAGGGGACCAGTTGTAAATGAGCTTGACATTCTCTACGCGACCAATCCCCAAATCTTCTATGAAATTTTTCAAGACGAGCGGGTCGTTATTCTTGGTAAGCTTCTTAGGGATACCATCAATGCGAATAGTCCGATCCGTGATTGAGTTCTGGGACGCTAAGTACTTTTGGCGAGTCTTGATGATTTTCTTTGTGTAGTGAAACAATTTCACATAGACAATGATTGAGAAACAGTAGGTGAAGATGGGGTACACCCACAAGTACTTAGCAAAGTCTTTGTCTAATGAAGGGGGTTTATTTGAGTTGAATTCAAATGCCACCAGCCAGACAATATTGTCCTTATCATAGTTGCCTGTGAAGTAGTAGCGGATTGGACTTAAAACCAAGGCAGCCATGATCAGAAGCAACAGGAAGATCTTTATCCCCATTTTGAAGAAGCTCAAAACCACGTAGGCATCAAGCCCCGAGCAGTCCAAGACCTCCTCGTCAGAAATGGCCAATACGGCACCAACCCATTTGAATAAATCATTGGGGAGCTGACGCCTCTGGATCAGCGTTTTGCGGAGGGTACGCACCGCGTACATGTGGGGCCATTTTCTTCGGAGGAAACAAAAGAGAAGAAACGTTGAAGCACCTATGACAAGTGAAAGGACGAGCTGGGTCTTAAAGACACGCAGCTGACTCGGCCCGTAGATTGCGTTATCGTCACCGCCAAACGTCATTGATGCAGAAAGTTGCTTGTCTTTGTGTGGCCAATGATGCTTCAGTGCCTCGGGGTTAACCTCACAAATCAAGGGCGCGCGCGTCAATTACTATCCGAGACAAAATATTAGTGCTAGATGTGCCACGCCAGACGCGAGAGTGAGCGAAACCGGGTCGTTAAGCAAGCGCGGCAACTAAAGCCGGGGGGTGTGGTTCGTAAATCGCCTGTTAGTTTTCAAAGATTTGAAAATAGTAAACGAAATAAATAAAGAGTGACAAGATTTTTTTGGTGGAAGTATGACCATAAACAGTGTCTTCTTTGTGTAACTCTGCATAGTCTAACAAGAAAAGTGGAGCAGAAAACAGTGGAGCATGTGTGGGGAAACCACTTGCCTTTTATACTTTTATAATTTGGGGATGTTGCAGCTGCCACAAAGCCATAAAAGCGGGGAAAGTGCAGGGTATAAATACTATAAAAGCCCCTTCCTTCTACTTTATCGTTAGGTTTTTTTGGTGCATTTTTCTTCCGTTTTATTTTCTTTTTGAAACATAAAAAGGATTTTTTCTGTGTGTGTTTGGCGCTAACCCAGCTCTTTTCACAGCCATTTTGTGCGGTGCCAAATTCTATGCACCCAACTTCCAACCGGACCTAGGCGGGCAGTGAACAAAAAAAAATCGCACTCGGCCGGCAGGTGACCTCACTCACCACCTACAATACGCTCTCTCACTTACGGTACATATTCAAACTTCATACTCACCAGTACCGTTGGCTCCAGTTTTTTGTGAAATACAAAATAGAACCCTAAGCAGGAAACACATTATGGCCGACGTTTATGTGGTGGTGCATTTTGCGACCACCTTTGACGATTCAGCTGTTTATGTGCCCCGCGACGCCTGTGAAACCATTGCCCTTTCTTGGTGCACGGTGGATGCCCAGTCTCTAAAAACCCTGCCGCGGCAGTCGATTTTGGTGAAGCCTCTGAAGACACCGGTGACCCCTGACTGTGTTCTGAGATACAAGCTCTCGTGGGAAAACGTTAAGGGGGGCTTGTCCTTCAAAGATGCGATCGTGGAATTCGACCGCAAACTCACGGAACAAGTGGCTGGGCAAGACTTTTCTTTCGTCGCTGTGAATGTCCCCGGCTTGCGTGTTCTGCTTCCACGAGAAGCGAGAGACAAATCGGTTGTCTTACCTGTGTACTTACAGCACCCTCGTGTCTTTGACTTGTGCAACGAGTACCTGAATTGGCAGGCCGTCCATCCAGAGGCCTTGAGCTACCCCAGCTCCAACTTGAGTAACATCATCACCGCCTTGGATGTCGATGTGTCCCTGGAATGGTCTGAGGAGTCGCGTGACAACTATGAGCTTGCTGTCGATGTTTACGCCAAAATCTTGGTGCAACTATTGAAGAAGTCCGTTCCCGTCGAGTCGCATATGTCCGTCTTGACCAAGCCCTACGACACTGCGCTAGATGCTAGGACCTTCTTGGCAGAGCGCTCTAAGATTTTGTACCTTTCTAACTTACCAGCTGATACCACTCATTCAGAGCTTGAATCTTGGTTCACGCAATCTGGGGGACGTCCAATCGCATTTTGGACATTGAAAACTTCCGAAGCAGAGGCAAAGTCTAACCAACAAGCCGGGTCTCCAAAAAACAAGGCTATGACTGGATTCGCGGTCTTCTCGAAGCATGAAGATGCAGCTGAGGCACTTTATATGAATGGCCGTATCTTGATGGATAAGGTGGTTGAAGTACAAGCGTCGTCAACAACAGTCCTCGATCGCGCGTCAAATCTTCTTACTCCATTTCCTCCCCTGAAAAACCGTCCGAGACCGGGGGACTGGACATGTCCATCGTGTGGGTTCTCCAACTTTCAGCGCAGAATCGCATGTTTCCGGTGTTCTTTCCCAGCTACATCTGCTATTGCTATTCAGGAGCAGATTTATACTGTTCCTAATGGTGCTTCTCATGAAGGATTGTCTAATTCCGGTAATTCTAACAATAATATGAGAAAGCACAAGCAGGAAGAGAGGCAAACTTTCTCTGGCGCGGGAGGATATCAAGATCATTACCAGGGTAGCATGAATGGTCATAAGAACGGAAATACCTACAATAACGGGTATAACCATAATTTCAACCATAACCATAATCATAACCACAACCACAACCACAACCACAACGGTAACAACCAAAGATCACATTACAACAATCAGGTTCCGTTTCGTGCAGGTGACTGGAAATGTCCCAACGAGTCCTGCCAGTATCACAACTTCGCGAAGAACTTGTGTTGTTTGAAGTGCGGTGCGTCAAAGCCAGCAACAGTAATGCACAATGGCGCCCCGAATAATTCAAATAATGGGAATCATTCTGCGGCAACAAATGGTTCGGTTGGCTCTATTCACTCGGTGAATACCACTGCTGCAGCTATTGCCGCGGCTACGGCAAGCGGGCAACCCTTGAATTTAAACAACAACTTTTTTGGGTTACAGCAGCCTCTGCCACACCACTCGCGTCACGCTATGAGTGGACAGTCTTCATCGTCGTCATCACCTATCCACAGCAATGGTCTTTACTCCAACATATCTCATTTGCAACAACTTCAGTTTCAGCAAGGAAAAGCCCAAAACAACTCACCTTATTCGCAAAATTTGGGGATGTTGTCCAATCAGGGGAATTCGGGCTTTCAAGGCTCTCATGTGAGGCAAAAACCCACCCACTCTTCAAGCAGCTCCCCCGGTTTATATGTGCAGCAAGGGTATCTGTACAAGAACCCTCGGGATCACTCAGAGACCGGTCCTAGCAATGGAATAAGCTCTCTTAGTAATCAAATTAGCTCGATGAGTTTGGAAAATGCTTAATGTTACTGTGGCTGTTGATGGGACGAAGGGTTTAGAAAGGTGTGATACGAAGTCTGAGTGAGAGTAAATTATTTCGACTTTTTTTTATTGGGATTTCGGTGGTTGAAATGATAGATGCCCGCGTCCTTGGACAGGAGATTATGGTTAAGCATGAGTGACTCTTGCGGGCTACTCACAAGCGGAGGAGGGAAATTAATAGAAGTGTGTTTTTTATTTGGTGTAAGCAAGGTGCTAACGGTTGGATTAATATATGTGCTTGGATTAATGGGTGTGCTGAAAATGCCATTCGAACAAAAAGTAAAAGTGAAATAGAGCGGATGAGTTTACCGTACGTTTTATAATAAGGGAAAAGGCAATCTTGGGTACTTTTTCTATCTTAATGAAACAAGTGAAATGAAGAAGCCCCCCAAAAAAAAATTACATCTCTGTGCACGTTAATTACAAGGACAATGTTTTGAGGAAGAATAAGCGGGCATCTTGTTGAATTTTCCTGATATGAAATTTAGCTTCCCCGTTTCTTCATTGGGAAAGATTATTGTTTGTATTGTTCATGACAATTAGGGTCATTTTCCTCTTTTTCGTTCTGGCTATTTTCCTTCGAGCTCGTGTAAGGCACTATAGTATGAAAATATGGTAGTTAGGAAACGCACCAAGTCAAGGTGGAAAACATGAAATTAGGTTGGCGTATCTTTATCTCTGCCAATTAAAGAAATTAAAGTTATCAGTAAGATTCTTTTGTCTATAAAAGACCGAAGTAAAGGTCAGAGGAAAATAGTATAGGCCACTCAGAACAGTGGGACGGCGCATTTGGGGGAAGCTCAATTTATAGATGTGACATTTTTCCATCTGTCTTTATATTCAGAAAGTCTTTTGGAAGAAATTTCTGAGATTTTGTGGGTTCTTTTACAATTCAAGGGATTATGGGTTTTGCAGATGTTTTATTGTATTGAAGAGTGAGAAAATTGCAATACATGAGATATGGGACTAGGTGACATCTTCGAACGATAAATATTATTATATTGAATAAATATGAAGGAGAAAATGTATCATCTCATTTAGTGTAAACAAGCAGAAAAAAACTCTTTCTAGTACCCCTGATATACGACTGATGCATCGACTGATGCAACTGATGCAACAACTGATACAGCAACTGATACAGCAACTGATACAGCAACTGATACAACAACTAATTATACACCTTCTTTCCAGAAAGAATCCAGGCTAAGTTTCGTTTCTCCGATTGAATCTACATCAGTAGTGCTTGGAATAATGAAGAGAGAAAAAAATCGATCCGTTAGTGTACGGCTTCCAATTTGAAGATAAACAAATGATCACCAAAAGATCTGCTGCGGGGGTTGCAAGGAAACCTCAGGGTGTCCATCTTTGAGAAGACATCAGACCGACAAGCTACGTAAATAATCGGTATTAATAGGTAGTAAAATCAAAGCAGTAAGCAGTCTAAGAAAAGAAGTCAAAGAAAAATCAAAGAAAAATGCTTTGAGAGATATCTATGAACTGGTGATGTATACACCGCATACTCACTGCCGTCCATCTAATAAAGCGATGCGAGTAATTAAGTATTTGGAGGTTGTGAGAGACTATCCCTTCTTCGTCTTCTTCTTCTTCTTCTACTTCTTCTTCTTCTTCTTCTTCTTCTTCTTCTTCTTCTTCTTCTTCTTCTTCTTCTTCTTCTTCTAATTCTTCTTCTACTTCTACTTATATAGCCATCTCTAGATAATTTCAAAACATTGACCCGTAATAACTATTAGTGAACATTCTCCCATATCAGTAATTAATGGCAATTGCAGCGTGCTCCCATTACTGATCAACATGGCTCTCCTACAGTCTGTATTCCCTGTATTGGTTTTTTGTCGGCTTTTTCTATCTAAACCCCAATTCAAAAGCTGAGGCTGCAAAAACATTCCCTTTAAATTTTCCTTTACACCACTTCCAAACATTCGGGTCATCATGGCCTTCCTCTACCTGCTTGCGCGTCCATACCTAATAAGATTGCTGAATAGCCATCCTGGGAATAGATGACAAATAGCACTAGACCTGTTGGCCCACCAGCAAAAAAAGAAAAGAATTAACAACAAAATTTTGAGAAATATCTGAGAAAAATTTGAAAAATTCCAGAACGGAAAGAAGAAGAAAACCCTTAAGTCTCCTTTGTCTTGTAATTCTAAAGATTCCACAAGTCTGTTCCTGTCTATAGTGACTCTAATAATTGCGGCGTTTCTTCCCGATACAGTAGAGCAAGACAATGGAATCAAGACGTTCGTTCGCGTTCGAAAATGAGAAAAAAAAGAACAAAAAACTTAAAACAAAGGAAGGAAAAAAAAAAAAAAAGAGCAGCTCTACTCCCAACAAACATGAAAAAATCAAAAACCAGAAAACTAAAAGCTGTAAAAATCCCCATTGTGGCTCTCGACATTATCATATTATAAAAAGCTTAGACTTGCATGGGAGAGAGTCGCGGTGCGGAAAAAAGACCACGTATGGCAAACAATCCACGTCATTCAAGTCAATCTAACTATCTTTGGGACTCTTACAAATCAGGAAACACCACCGGACCTTGAAAAATTTCGCTTTATTTCTATTATAATAGACAGAAATCGAAGCCCGAAATTCGCTAAATCCCAAATACCTCGGAAAACAAAATCACCATGCCAGACAAGTACTCTATTATTCTTCCTACTTACAACGAACGTAAGAACTTGCCCATTCTTGTGTACCTCTTGGAAAAGACCTTCAAGCAGGCCAAACTCGACTGGGAGGTGATTATTGTGGATGATGCCTCCCCTGATGGCACGCAAGAGATTGCCCACAAGTTGGTTGACGTGTTTGGTGCTTCCCATGTGCAATTGAGAGCCAGAGCAGGCAAATTGGGCTTGGGTACGGCTTATGTTCATGGACTCCAGTTCGTCACGGGTAACTTTGTGATCATCATGGACGCAGACTTCTCGCACCACCCTGAAGCCATTCCTGAGTTCATTGCTGCGCAGAAAAAGGGCAATTTCGACATTGTTACCGGTACTCGTTACGCTGGAAACGGAGGTGTTTACGGCTGGGACTTGAAGAGAAAGTTGGTATCTAGAGGAGCCAATTTCTTGGCTGCTACTGTGTTGAGACCAAACGTTTCTGACTTGACTGGCTCGTTCCGTTTGTATAAGAAGGACGTGTTAGCCAAGGTCATCAGTGAGACCAAATCTAAGGGTTATGTTTTCCAGATGGAGATGATGGTGCGTGCCAAGGCCCTTGGTTTCAGTGTGGGAGAGGTTCCAATCAACTTCGTTGACCGTGTGTACGGTGAGTCCAAGTTGGGTGGTGACGAGATTGTCCAGTACTTGAAGGGTGTTTGGTCGTTGTTTATTAATGTGTAGATTTGCATTGGGCCTATACTAATAAGTGTTTAAATGTATGAGATTTCAAATGAATAAGTTTAACGTGATAAAGAAGCGGTATTGCTTGGGGTGAGATTTATGCTTAACAGCATGTGAAGGGAAGGGTGGAATATTTCACTCACTTAATTACATAGAGCCTCCTTGGTTACATGCATTCCGGTAGTATTAACAGGTTTTTTTAAGACATCACTTGAAACTAACCCACACCAACTTTGTGATTCGTCCCATCATTTCCAAACCATTTTTAAACGTAAACATTTTGTACTTTAGCCTGTGGAAAGTTTACGACTACATCACAAGTTTTAGAGGTGGACTACAAGTTTTAGAGGTGGACTCGGGGCTGGAGATCCAGCAACCTAACAATTTTATTGTAGGAGAGCCACGCTATTCAATGTTGTTGGAAAATTCGGAACAAGTATTGTTTTTTTTTTTTTTTTTTTTTTTTTTTTTTTTCTTTTTTTCTACATGGGCTCTATTCTAAAATCAATACTGGTGAATCAAATCTCATGTAGAAACTCCCCCAATTGTAGAAACTCCCCAAAATTAAATCCATTAGAACTTAGTGTGGCCCAGTGCGGAAGAAACACTAAGCGCATGAGACGACAAGAACTGGAGCCTAAAAATTCACCAGCAATAACGTTGGTGAAGAACCTTGAAAATAAATAATGTTGATCTTCCCTTTATTACTTCCTCTTTCAATGATATATATGGGGATTTAAATTGACTAATTGATGTATCTTTTTTCCAAAGACACTGAAATTTGGCCAGAGGACACAAATTATTAATTTGTTTGAGAATTTAAGCCTACTTTTCAAACAAACAAATACTCATCTAAAAATCAAAAACTCAATTTTCTTAAAGTTTCCGCAAATTTATTCATTTAAATACTGATTAATTCAGCACTTTAATCAATTTTAAAATTCCGCTACTTGTTTATGGCAGAGATACTAGTATAAACGATAAAACATAATGTATTTCTCATCAAAATCGCGTCTCGAAAGGCGCGGCCCATATTGCACAGGGTGGATAAAAATATTATCTGCCTTAGAGTCACTGGATAAAATCACCGACTAAATTAAAAATCAGTAAATCATTTTCTCAAGAAACGAACTGTTTTCAGAGTGGGGACAATTTACTTTTGAAGTGAGGGCATTTGATCTTTTCTTCGTGGATGAATGTACTTCCAGAGAGCATTTTTTTATCCTACGTCATGTATGATTTGAAAATTTGGCGGGAGACAACCTGCTTTTTTCACGCAGAGATTTCATTTATGTAACACCAATCACATCTGAAATAGGCCATTTCCTGTAGGCACTTTGTCGTGAGAGACGGCTACCCCTTATAGTATGTATTATAAGAAAGCTTCATCATTCTTCACAGATCCGATATCTTGGTCGGAAGGTTAGATTTGAGGAGCCCCAACCCTTGTATATCATTATTTGATAACTCAAAAAAACTTGTTGAACTTTCATCCTGATCCACTTAATAGTAAATCAAAAGAAAGAACCTTTTTGTTTCGTGATTCCTTGAAAATACTCTCTCATATTGTCAAGACTACGCATATCCAATCTACGGCACTCATTTGCCACACCATAGAATTGCGAGAGCCGGCATTGCAAGTACTATTCTTCACTTTTCCTCTTCAATCAATATACGATCCGCCTGGTCCATAAGGGCGCCACAGGAGATCTATGATATTATCTGACATTGCACTTTTATTCTGGATTAAATAAAAAGACTATTTCTCTTCCCCAAAGGGTTATAAAAATATTATACCAGAACAATGCAAAATACACATGTCTTCGATATTCATCCCTTTTTCCTGGATCATTTACATCCTACTGGCTTTATCGGAATTATCTCTCCTGCATACACCACAAACGGCGGAAGTAAATTACGAAAAGGTACAGGATTATACATCTGTCGCTCGATTTAACCCCTCAATTTTAGGACCTGTGAGAACATATTCGAGATTATGCGCTAACAAGGGCCTATAAAATATACGCGTCACCCCACGATGGTCCGAACTTTTTTTCGGAGCTCATCGCTTAAATTGATGCGTAAAAATAATAGAATTCTCATCTGACGAACTTACTTCTCTTAGAACCTCCCAAAAGAGACTATGTCGTTCTTGAAAGAGCCATTAAGCAGGCTCAAGTGGGGATTTATTCCCGTGCGGAGAATCGTCGATGAAGACATCGATCCACAAGAAGTCGATGCTGATAACGAAGAGATGCAAGACTCTACCACCGATTCAAAGGAATCTTTACAGGACAGTAACTACGAGGATACTCAGAACACATCTGAAACCGAGTTAATTGAGTACCGTGACGAGGCAAACAGGCCTTGGTGGAAGTTCTTTGATGAGTACGAGTACCGGTTGAATAAGTATACTCGCGGAGCTCACAAGTGGTACAAGTGGTTTGACGAAAATGATACCCCTGCAGAGCGCCGGTTGATGTGGAAGATCGATATTTTGTTGACTCTTTATTCGCTTATGGCGTACTGGGCCAAGTACTTGGACCAGACAAACTTGAACAACGCATATGTGGCTGGACTTAAGGAATCGCTTCATATGAAAAAGAACGATTTGGTTAACACGCAAGTGGTGTTTTCTATCGGAACCATTGTATTCCAGCTTCCGTTTGTTTATGTATTGAACGGGCTTCCGTTGAACTACGTGTTGCCAACATTAGACATCTGTTGGTCGATCTTGACCATTTGTACTTATAAGGTGACCACACTCTCACAACTTAAGGCAATCAGGTTTTTGGTGGGCGTGTTTGAAGCCCCCGTATACTTATCCTACCACTATCTTTTTGGCACGTTTATTTTTAACCCCGCCATGATTGCCCGCAGATCCATGGTGTACTTCCTAGGCCAGTACCTTGGAATATTGACTTCAGGATTACTCTCCGGGGCCATTGTGCGTGCGTTTCATGGTGTCGGTGGACTTGAGGCATGGCGCTGGATTTTCATTATTGACGGTATTATCTCGATTGCCGTGGGGTTTATTGGTTTCTACATGCTTCCAGGTACACCCACGGACTGTTACTCAATCTGGTTGACTGACGACGAGATTAGATTATTGAGAAGGAAGTTGAAGCAGAACCACACCGCGGGTCGTCCACAGTCGGAATTGTTCAAGACCCTCTTTTCTTTGGACACATGGAAACTGATTCTCAGTTCATGGGAAATCTACGTGTTGGCCGTATGGAACATTCTTTGCACAAACAACAGTAACGGATATTCAGGCGCATACATATTGTGGCTCAAGTCATTGAAGAGATTTGACCCGGGCCAGCTCCAGGACTACTCGGCATTGACCCCTGGCCTCGGCTTGATATGGCTTTGTCTCACATGCTTATGGGCAGATATGTTTCAGCTGAGGTGGTCGGCAATCTTGCTTTCACAAGCCTTCAATATCACTGGAAATGTCATTTTGGCAGTGTGGAAGGTGCCTGAGCGGGCGAAATGGTTTGCATGGTGCTTGCAGTATTTTGGGTGGGCCATGGCCCCCGTATTGTACGGGTGGCAGAGTGATATCTGTCGACGTGATGCCCAGAAACGTGCGGTAGTGCTAGTGACCATGAATCTGTTGGGGTTGGCTTCGACGGCATGGATGTCAGTGATTGTGTGGAAGACAGTGGAGGCACCTCGGTTCCTAAAGGGCTACTCATTTACTGCGTGTAGTGCTTTCTGTGTTCTTGTATGGACATTTTTGGTGATGTATCTATACAAGAGACAAGAGCGCAAATATGCCAAGCAGAATGGTATTGTGTTGTACAATTCATTGATGGATCCAGAACCAGTCCATGAGGTCCAGGCGGGGTCTTCAGATACTGATGAGAAGAAGTCGAGAACTTCAGAAACTGGGGAGAAAAAGTCCAGATCTTTCGATACTAAACAAAACTAAACAAAAAACAAAGAAATGGGAGAGGAAGAAAGAAACATCACTCTACCCTAAATTTACAATAGGGCTAATTTATAGAATGATATTGGGTAGAGTGGTGAATAATGGAAGAAGTACTCGAATAATTAATTGGTGCAGAAAAACGCGTCTAGGGAACCTAAGGTGGGTCCCAGACTATGTAGAGAAGAAGCAATATAACATCTACGGTGTTTTAGTACATGAAGAAACGGGGAAAAAGGGACACAAGAGAACAAAAAGAAAAAGAGTAAGTAAATAAAAAACGAAAAAAAAAACCACCATAAATACATCGTGGCACCAATACCGGCATTGCTTGGGTGGGGTTTACACCCGTGCACCAGCACCAACACAGACACCATCACGTTAAAACCAAGACAATGTAGGCCCTTCAATACCACAGCAATTCACTTGCCACACTAGCTACCATGGCCAAAGATACGTATCTTAAACGAGTACTTGGAAAAGAAAGATATGAAGCCATCAGGGCCGCGAAAATCTTGATGGTGGGTGCCGGAGGCATCGGTTGTGAGCTTCTCAAGGATTTGCTCTTATCAGGGTTTGGTGAGATCCATATTGTGGATTTGGACACCATCACGCTCTCGAACTTGAACAGACAGTTTTTGTTTCGTCAGAAGGATATTGGCAAACTGAAGTCGCTCACTGTAGTGAAGGCAGTGGAAAGTTTCAACTATTTTGGAGCCAAACTCGTGCCGCACCATGGCAATGTGATGGACCTGACTCTTTTCCCTACAGAATGGTGGGGCCAGTTCGATTTCATCTTTAATGCATTGGATAACTTGGAGGCGCGGCGCCACGTCAACAGAATAGCTTTATTTTTGAATAAACCGCTTATGGAGTCGGGAACCACCGGATTCGATGGCCAAACCCAGCCCATCTTCCCCTTTGCAGCAGAATGCTTTGAGTGCCAGCAAAAGGAGACTCCGAAATCTTACCCGGTATGCACGATTCGATCCACTCCTTCTCAGCCCGTTCACTGTATTGTGTGGGCAAAGGAGTATTTGTTTACGCAGCTTTTTACTTCTACCACCGAAAATGAAATAGGCGCGGCAGAATTACGTAAGGAAACAAGTGACCCGAAGGAAATTGAGCGAATTTTGCTGGAGGCAAATGAACTCCTGAGTTTGAAGAAACAACTCGAGTCGGCGGATTTTCCGGTAAAGCTTGTGCAGAAAATCTTCCATGACGATGTTAATAAGGCATTGCAGCTTGAGAGTCTTTGGAAAACAAGAAGAAAGCCCGAACCGTTGCTTTTTGATACGAAGTACAAAAGTGCATTGGCTGAGTTGACAAAAAACCCGGAAAGTTCAAAGTTGCTTTCTAATGACACAGAAGTATGGTCTGTGTTGGAGACTTTATATGTGCTTGTAGAATCGACCATTGCACTCCAGAAACGGTTTGCCGCTGGAGAACACGAGATATTTTTCGATAAGGATGATGAAGATACGTTAAATTTTGTGGCGGCAGCAGCAAATCTCCGCTCTTCAGTGTTCCATATCGAGACCAAGTCAAAGTTTGACATCAAGCAGATTGCAGGAAACATTATTCCAGCAATTGCCACTACAAACGCCATTATCAGCGGTCTCTCGAACTTGTCCTCATTAATCTACTGGCAAAAAGGATTCTCGCCTCTCGAGGCCAAGCTCACATACATTAGTATCAAGGAAAATAAGCGGGCCACGTCTGCTCTGGTGGAGACACCCAACCCAAAGTGTGCAAGCTGTGGAATTGTATGCAAGGGGCTTGTGTCGATGTCTTCAGAACATCTCGAGATGCTGCTCAAGAATTTTCTTGATCTTATCAGGGAGAAGTACAACTACACCGATGATATCTCGGTTATTGTGGGTAAGAATAAGTTGATATACGATGTGGACTTTGACGACAATCTCGACCGCAGTCTCAAGGACCTTGGAGTCGTGAAAAACGAGACGCTTCTTATTCAGGATGACGCCGACGAGTACGAGAACCTCGAGCTTTTGGTTTTTGAAGGCGAAAATAACGATTTTGTGCTTCCAGAACTCACACTCCGGGCAAAGACCGTTGTGAAAACCAACGAGCCCGAGAACTCACAAGAAACCGAGAACGATGCCAAGACCGATGTGCACTCCAGCGAGACTATTTTAATCGAAGACGAAGAAGATGTTTTAGAGGAGGAGAATGAAGAGCCATCCCAAAAGAGAAGAAAAATCGATACCAGTGCTATTGAAATATTGTGAGGGTATATGTGGAAAATGAAGGTGTGGCCCGCACAATGGGACCAGAGAAGAGAAACGAGGAGAAACGAGGAGAGGAGAAAAAAGGAGAAAAAAGAATTAAACCAACAAAATAAGCCAAACCAGGGAATGCAAAAAACAAAAACATCTCATGTTGCTGGTTTTCGGTGTTCGGCTGCCCCCAAAATATACTGGTGATTCGAAAAGGTTGGAAGTTTTGCAGCCGGGAAGGTCACCTACATATAGAGGACCCGTGCACCAGGAGCGGAGTCGGTAACGAGAGAGGCGACACCACGCACGTTGTATTTTTCCGCCCCGTCGTCCACATTAACGAAAGTAACGGTGAACAGTCACAAAATATTGCAAGAATCATAAACAAGAAATATGTCCTGGAACGCATACACTGACAGTCTTCTCTCCACGGGAAAGATCAACAAGGCCGCCATCTATTCTGCTGCCGGAGACTCTCAATGGGCGGAATCTGGTGGATTCCAGATCGGTGCTCAGGAGATCACCAACATTGCTGGTGGATACGCCGACCCTTCGCATTTGCAATCGCACGGATTGCACCTCGAGGGAAAGAAGTACTTTTTGTTGAAGGCAGATGACCGTTCCATCTACGGTAAGCAGGACGACCAAGGTGTCATTGCCGTGAAGACCAAGCAGGCGATTGTGCTTGCCCACTACCCATCCGGGGTACAGGCACAGGAGGCCACTGCTGTGGTGGAGAAGTTGGCCGACTACTTGATCTCGCTGGGTTACTGAGTACGTTTGGAATTAGTCATATAGGAACACAATTCGAAGGAATGATTTGTACTGTTTTATTTTTCATGTATGAAGGGTTTGGCGGGTCCCATTTCCCCCATTGCTCCCGCTGCTCCCGTTTCTCCCATTGAATCCTATTCGATCGTATTTGGTCTCTGGCTGTGCCCAAAATATGAACGGTGTGGCCAAAGGCCGCGTCACGTGACTAGACGGAGTGGAAGGAGAAAGAAATTCAGCCTTACTTCGCCCCAGACTTTCCTCACTATTTATTTATATCCATTATAATACATTCGTGTTAATACATTCGTGCTAATACATTCGTGTTAATGACCATGTTAGTATACTTGTACACATCTCAACTTCTTACGTTGATGTTTTCCATAAAAGTCATGTTTCATATATACTGGAGAGACTAGTGTTTTTAAGAATCTGGTGGAGTTTTTTTTCTGGTGGGCCCTCTCAGTGATCTGGGCCCTCGAAAGGTGGCTGGAATCACATGTCCATTTGGACAATTTCCTACTACTGTGCCAATATTCAACAAATAGGGAAGGGATTTTTTTCTTGGTGAAAAGATGCAAATGCCAGAAGGAGAAGCAAAAAGCCTTTACTTTTGACTCTACCATAGACTTCTTTTTTAATGTTCTTGGGGATTATAACAAGCTCAACTATTCTCCTGGGGAGAGTCTCCACACTCGGGCTGTGGCCGCACTGTGGCCGCACTGGACTTATTGAGTGGCCAGAAACCTCGGGGGGAGAAAAAGGCAGACGAATAGAAAGGCAGACGAATAGAAAGGCAGACGAATAGAAAGGCACAATAAAGACAGAAAACTATAAAGAGAGTGCCGTGAACGAGTTTTTCTCAGAGCTTCGAATTTTTAAAAACAGCTCATTAAGAATCTATTGATTCGTTCCAACTAGTGGATTGTTGTATTATTTGGGCTGAGGGACGACAGAGGCTCGCCGAGTGGGTGTGCAGGTTTGTGAGAGGGCAGCATTCGGCAAGAATTTATGACAACCCGTGTTAGATGCGCTTATTGTATACACAGGCTTTACAAGATGACAGATTGTGACAGTGGTTCTGTTCTCCCTTCTTCGAGCCTACTCCACTGGTGTATATATGTTATACACTTATTCTTCGCTTAACTTCGCTAATACTATTACGCCCACATGACAGCGGTTGCCCTCGCAGACGTCGCGGCTGTCCATCTGGACGTGCCTTGGGACTGTCGAGCGTCCAGTATGGTCAGGGCCTAGAATTCAACAAGCATTCAGCAAGAATTTATGACATCAAAAAGGGAGGGCTATTCTTAAGTTCATTTATTTGGGGTTTCTTGGAAGATGATTTATATTTATATTTATATTTAGCTTTTTTTTTTTCTTTTAATTTGTTTGGGGACTTCACTCAAAGATAATTTACATTCACACAAAACGTTATGTTAGGACCATACCATGTTATAGAAAGGCGGCTCGAGCCTCTTGCTTTCTAAGGGGGAATCAATGTTATCAGGCAAAATAACAACGGTTTAAAACAACGTTTTTTTCTAGATGGCGTGAATCTTTTGCTTCGATGGTTTGCAGTTTATGGAAAGTTCATGTGCACCCACCTCACTCACCACTAAGTCCGCATTGTTCAACATCATAAGTTTGTTTCTCTTTGTATTTTGGATTTCGACAGTGAAAATCAGGTTACTTCTCAAATGCTTCCCAAATTAGGGGTACTCAAGAATTTGATGTGAGAGGCCTTAAAATACCACGAACAAAGCATTGGTTGTGAAGAATCTGCAATTGACCAAGGCATATTACTTGGCGGGGCTGAAATGGATCAAGTGACTCAGAAGCCCAAAAAGGCACATTTATACATGAAATTGGGGTTAAAAGTCTTCCTGAAACTAGTGCTTCTAGTAAATACCGCATTAAAATATATTTCAAGACCATATTGAGTGTTGCAGCCACACAAGAATCCCGTGAGCAGTTTATTCTACTATATTAATTCCTAAAAGTTAATAATTTTAATTGACACAGCTGGAAAACCTTCAATTTTGAATATTCTGGAACAAAGTTTTGGTTAGTATTGGCTCAGGAAGAAGCTGTGTACGACTACATATACTCGAATTGTATTTGCCAGCCAAGTAAAAGACCACACAACGTTTGGAATAAATCACACGCTAGGGAATAACTAATTCATTGAAGCAAAGGGAATGACCGTGAGACTCTCAAGGGTTTTCCCGTCAAACTACTCATTTACTGTCCGCTCAGTCAAACGAGTTTCTTTCATCAGTACCCGTGTTGATCACTATGGTGACCATGGAAACATACTTTCACTGTGAAGATCCGATATGAGTGAAACTTTATACGACTTCAAGAAAACAAGGTCTCGAAAGGAAGGAGGGGGAATATTTGACTCTAGGAGCGTCTGATATGGGAATTCCAAGGTCCACGTGAAGTGACTATATTTGAACGACATGTTTTCTTATGCATATTTCGCAACACGGAAAAAGGTCTTGTATTACCAACGTCTTGAGTAAAATGCCCCTCAATGAAGATATTAAGCGAAAAAATATCTTTTCTTCTTGTGTGGACTCATCCCTATGAGCTTCGGCAAATAGGTTTTATAGTCAGACTATTCTTACCGTAACATCACTAGTACTCAACGTAATGAGTGAAGATGGCTATATTGATCAATTAAGGGAACAGAAAGATAATACAGCACAAGCAAAGAAAAACTTAAGATGCCACCAAATCAGAGAGCCAAAAAAAGCCCTTTCAACCACTCATTATGACTAATGACTCCTTTTTGTGGCTTTTCCACCAGTAAGGTAATACAATCTACTTCATAAAAGCTTCATAAATGCCTTAGAGCAACAAGTACTGTTCATCCACACACTCTACTACGCCACATGTTTTTAGTCGCAAAAGCCAAAAGCCAAAAAACAAGAAACAAGAAAAAAACCACAACCACTAATGCCATCATTTCTCATCACCTTACCCCACGTCATCCTTATAAACAGCGTAGACTGACAATGTATTGAATAGCTCTAGAGTCCTCACCAACCCAGCCACGCACAAAAGTCCTGCACACACCACATGGAGCAGCCTTTGCTTGCCAATCGCAGGCTGCGTGGATGAGGCACGTGATACGGTGTGAAATTTGGCTGATATCATTGGCCAGTTTTTTTCCGCACTCATTAACCCAGTCTCGTTCTGACCAAAACTACCCCAAGAAACCCTTTGGTAACACCTTCCATCTACACATACACCTCGACAAAACATGTTCAGGGCCACTTCTCGTACTGCCAGAGCTGGCTTCAGAAGATTCTACTCGGCCGACCACCACTCGTCGCCTGCATCCACACAGACGGAAATCGATGTCACCAAAGTGTTTGGCATTGCTGTTCTTGGAGGAATCTCGTTATATTTCTACCGTAGCTCGCCTGAGCCCGTTGTGGAGACCGGTTACTACAAGCAGTTGGAAACGCGTGACCAGTTGCGTAGCGATGCTTACTTGAAGCGTTACAAAACCTCGTTCATCAAGACGTTTATCAGGGATAAGGGAGGCATTGGCCAGAACCACTTGAGAGGCCCCGCCCAGACCCCAATTCCACAAACTTACATCCATGCTCACTCTCCATACGGAAACCAGTTTGGTGCTGGAATCAAGACGGACAAGTTGGGTCCTAGAAGAGAGAGAATAAAGTACTTTGCTCCTTTGGAGAACTAGATGCGACACTTTTCTTTGGAATTATCCTGCTGTTTAACGAAATCAACCGGAGGATATTGAAGAGACTTTAAAGACGCCCAAATATCCTTTTAACTTGGAATGTACCACTTTTGTGGGTCATTTCTGATCAACCATTGCACTTCGGTGTGCCCACTTGCATTCATCATAGAGGGACTGCGGTCCTTCCTTTTGCTTCACATTTTTATTCATAATACACGAGAACTTTAGATATGGCATGTAGAGAGAGTTTTGGATATGAAGAGGGCGTAGATTTATTAATACCTTATAGATCGATAGAGTTCTATATTGCATTGGGTTACTGCAGGACGTGGCAGAAGACATTCTGGAGTATAGAACAAGGAAATATAAGGCAAAGATATAGGTCCCATACAGAGCTAATATGATATATGGATCTAGTATATCTGCTTTCCAATCTTGGTTGTATTTCTTTAGGGGAATATCGCGAAAGTCTACTGACCGTGATTAGCCAGTCGCATTCGTATATTATTATAATGTCTCCCATAACAACAAAACGGAAGAAAAACAAATAAAAAGTGGATGTGACTTTAACTCAGGAGTGCTTTCGAAAGCACCAGAGTCAATAAAAAAGTATCTGCTTTCAAATTTTTATCCCACCTATTTGGCATTGTTCGATGCTCGGCAATAAATACCTGCATCGATGGACTTCAGCAGCACTCATTAATTTAACGGTGCTCATGTAATTGAACAAGATCAGATTCTGTATTCAGGCTTCTTAAAAAGATCCCACCTGACCCGATATCTCTTTCGTGTACGAAGAGGAATCTTCTGTACCAGCAAACAGATTACCACAGAAGCCTTAACTCGTTAGCTGCAAAAGTATGGTAGGACACGGTCCAAGTAATCCTCCATGGGCATTGATCAGGTTAAAGCCCCAAGAGAAAGACCGTCTTAGCGTGAATAACGAGGAATCACTAGACTGAAATATCTTTTTCAGAATCACATTTTGGGCATCTCAAAGTGAATTGTTTTTCCTTTGGAGCATTTTCACTTGTGTAGTGATTCACCAACAGACCATCATGAACCTTCATGTCTCCTACTGCAGAACCGGTAAAACACGTAAAACACGTAAACGTAAAACACGTAAACGTAAAAAACGTAAAAGCAAAACAAATACCCCATCAATTCGCCCCATACCAGAAATCATGTACCCGGCAGTTATCGAATCGTCCAGAGCCAGAACTCACCCAAGTGGATCCTGCACGAACCACCTCGCCGCACGTAGCGTGGAAGAAGTGCACTGTTCGACCCCAAAAGGATGCCAAAACTAATAGAATAACACCCCATAGATAAACAAATAAACATGGCAAAGATCGAGTGGAACGTGATCGTTTACGATAAACCAGGAACTGACCGTACTAGCGTACGTCCACAACATGTTGCTGCGATTCCAGCTTCCGTCAACGATGGCACAGTCACCTCTGTCGGGGCCATTTACACGGATGCGTCCAAGACGAAATTTGCTGGGTCGACGTTCCACATGATGGCCGAGTCACGTGAAGAAATCATCGAATTCTTGAAAAAGGATATCTACTACGAGTCTGGGATCTGGGACTTGGATAATGTTGTTGCTCATCCGGTGGGCATTGCGGCCAGAGTTGCGAAGGCCATGCCTGGTGTCACCAAGATCTGATGTTGACCATTGGCCATTGTGACGGGGTCTCCAAATGTAAGTAATATGGAAATAAAAGCTGCTGGTATTTCATGGAAATATATGTGATGGATTTCACTTGGTGTTCTTTCTGCCTGCCAATGGACTCCATTGATTCGCGCATCAAGATTGGATCCAATAAATTGCTGTGAATATTGGACTTTATATCTAATACAGATATCCAAATGCAAATATCGTACAGATTTTTTGTTTCCACAGATCATGGCTGGAATCCAAGTTTATGATGCAAGTATCAATTATTACTCATGTCTGATCCGATTGCTTAAGTGTTGTATCTTATAGCTAAGAAAGGGCCAAATATGAGTCTAATAATGTTAGTAAATATGGTTTTCGCATATATTAAACAATACTTAGTCGTGTTTCACGTCTTCATAGCTTCACTTTAGTTGAGAAAAGATAAAAGCAGCGCCAATGAGGTTCACATTTTGTTTCGAAGGCTAAGCAAGTTTTCCTTAAGCCTTACCCCGAAGGAGGTCCAATCCTTTACATTGGGGTCGGCATCAGAGAAGCCTATGTTGAGCCCACTCTTAGTGGTGGAGCACATGGTCACATGGTGTGTCCCAAGATTAGCACCCGAAGTGGGGGAAAACAAAATATCTTCAATGTGGAATTTTCCCGAGTCGCCATGGTCGATGACTTCCACATGACCCAAGTTTGTAATCCACAAAAAAGTGTCATCTTTGCGAATCTCCACTATTGGGTCCAAATAGTTTTCTGCCGTCATAGTCAGGCCTAAAGTATAGTACTCGTTGATCCATTTGGCACTATTGATTGTTTGGTGGAGAAAGTCATGGTACTTTCTCACCGCTTCCCAAGAGTACGGAGTATTTGGGTCAAAGTAGTAATTGGCCAAGAACGAGTAGAAACCATCATCAAAGCGGCCACCATTGCCAAGGTACGTGTTATGGCTCAGGAGCGTGGTGAAGATGTTTCTGAGACTTGCAACAATGGTGGTCTTCAACAACTCTTTGTTATACAAGTCTGGGTACATTTCACGGATTGTGTGCAAATAAACGAAAACCACATATGTGTTGAGCTTGACCTTGTGGCGCCTGCAATCAGATACAAGCGAGTCCACATGCTCAGGTGTAAGGTTGATAAAAGTCGGAGTCACGTTATTCAGTGGTGATTCTGCGGTAATGAGGTGGCCACTTTCGTAGTACGACCTGTGACCAAACGGCCCTGGCCACCCGTCCACGAAAAACAGCGTTTTGCTCGCCGCAACAAGAAGCCCCGGCACTAACCCCGGAAACACCCGCATGGCAAGCTTGATAGCCTGCGTCACCACCCGCGTCCCGAAACTGGGTTTGAAGTTGATGCGGTCAAAAAATACCGGGGAAATTCCGTGTTTGAGAAGACGCAAGTCTGTTGCAAGACTAAAGAGGAGATCCCCCAGAACTTCAATGTGTGGGACTGGTTTCCCAGGAGCAGCCTCCTCCTCAGCTACGTCACCAGGTGGTTGTTCATGGTTGAGGGCCTCCACAAATTCCTTCAAGTAGGCCAAAACCGAACCTCCGTCGGTAAAACAGTGAGCCGCATAGAAAGTGAGCCACTGCGTTTTCAGGTAGTACACCATGTGCCAAAGTGGTTCCCGCCGACGGTGGCTCTCAAGTTTTGTCACTGAAGTAAGTATCGCAGTATCTGCACCAGGATCCTTGAAACCTACCTCGATGGAATCGTTGACATGGAAAACGTCCAGAAGCCGTACCTCCAGCAACGGTTGCCATTGTATATTTGGTTCCTCGCCCACGGGGAACGAGAAAAGAAGCGGATATCTAAGCAAAAGCTTGCGGAGAGGCAAAACCACCCGAGCCGGAGTGAGGGTGTTCTTGTTGCCGCCAATTTTTATCGAAACACTCACGGTGCGGAAAAGGTTTTTTCGCTCGAGGTAGAGAAGCATCTTCTCGATGAACTCGGGCGAGCGCGTCAAGTCCGCCATACTGACGGCATCTTCTTCTGTCTTTGGCCCCGCGCCAGTGGTAGTAGAAGAAAGAGTATTGAGTTGGTGATGTTCAGCGAGATTTTTTTGCAGCATTTTGAGATCAAAAAAAGGAGGAGGCGACGAACAGAAATTGGAAGAAAAGTGGAATGAAAAAAAAAGAAAATTAAAAAGAAGGAGATATTACCTTATTTATAGTCAGCCTGGGAAAACACAGGAAAATATGTGTTTTGTGTTTGTGTGTATCTTGACATTGGTGGGTGTCCTTTTTCACGTTCACGTCGAAGTGCGGAGTATTAGAACACCAGTAATTTTCACTTACTTTTGGTTCTGACACTTTTGGTCATCACACAATAAGTATTTACGTTTTGTCGTTTGCTTGATTCAAAAACGAGTGAAGGTTAAGGGAGGCCGTGCTAATACACTTAAGTGTACCGAATTTTAGACACCTCACGCTTTTTAATGCCACGTACTTTTCTTCGTGGTTCGTTTTTCTTTTCAGCTTTGAGTATATCGCGGATACTGATTATTTACACTTTATGAAATCCACTTTATATTGCTCCCATGGGCCATTCCTTTATACATGGCTTCCACAAACTGTTTGATTTTCCTCTTCCATTCCCAGGTAACTACTTCCCCAGTATTTGAATCTACCGTTTAAACTTACTTGCGCTGACAAATACTGTGTTAATTTATCAAGCCAGAGAAAAACATATCTGTCCAATAATCAAATTTACGGTCCTTCCGAATTTTGATGTGGGCAAGAACCTCGGAATTTGTAAATGCTTGGTTAAAGTAAAACAGTTGCCACTGTAAGCAAAAGGCCTTTGTCACCACAAACGATCAATTATTGTGTTTCCAAGCTTAGGATACTTAAAAAAGTTTTCTAAAGCTACACCCTTCAGGTAGGGTTTGAATGTGTTGGAAAATGTAGGCATGTTATGAAATACTTAGCAGAACATAAAGAAAGCAAAAAGATTACAGCACCGCAATTTCGCCTATGATCTCCCACTACACCACTCAGTGCGGCCCTACGAAACTTACGGGTCTGGCCGTAACCGAAATTTCCCCTTTTTTAAGTGTAGTTAAAGTGTACTAAAAGAGGAAAGAATAAGTGCAAAAAGGTGTAATATGAAAGAAAACTTCAATAATGAGAACTTCAAATATTCAACAGTGATGCGGTGCTTATTGGGTTACTAAAACCCGGAACAAACTCAATATCTTGCGGAAGTATCCCTGAAATAAAAATACACAGCTACATTACAGAAAATATAGGAGCAGAAGCAGAATTCTGAAGATTGGCGCCACAACATATCAAGCATGCAAATGAGAGGGACCCAAAAAGTATATATCATTTATAGGCTGAAGAAAAAGCGGTACAAAAGAGTTCCAAATGATCAATATTGGTCACAGATCACTGCTGTTTTGTTCTTGAAAGACACCTATCACAAGTTTTAGCTGAGACAGCGACGAGAGGTTACCCTGCAAAGGTTTTAATTGGCTTTTTAACATATTGTTTTCTTTTCGTAAGAAACTGGAATCATTACCACAAATCATAGAAGTAAATTAGCTGAGACAAAGGACATGGTGAGCTTTCACACCATCACTATTGGAAAACACTTGGAGTTTGACTTTCTTTGGTACAAATTTCTTCTTTTGGCTAGAGCTGTGGGTGACTTCTTAGCTGCAACATCTGTGCTGAAAAACAGGAATATAAGCAGTACAATTCATGTAATATTACCCCACAATTGAGGGTTTTTGCATTGTTGCTTAATTCTACTTACTTGGCTGTTGCTACATGAACAATATGATTGTCAAGGGAAGCAATAAAAAAGAGACTGCCACACATAATATGAGGCCACCACATATTGCAACTTCTTGTTTTGAGAGTCCCCCTTGTAATGTAGACTCTTGATAAAAAGAAAGCTTGATTAAAGTGTGGTCATTAAAGTCGCTTTTCACTTTAACGGTTTTAGTTCAGCAAAAAAATACATTTTCCGAAGTTGCGGGGACCTCACACCAGAAATCGTTGAGCAGATAAGGGATGTTTGGAGAAACAAAGACCATTGTGCTTTTTTTTTCTTTTTTTTTTCTTTTTCTTTTTCTTTTTTTTTTTCTCGGGGATCATTTACGTTACCTTCCTTTTAATGAGTCCGCCTTTATGTATTACTCTCCAGGTCGTGTTACAAAAGAGTTTTAAGATTGTTCTATAGAATCGTGAACGATGCCAATTCTAGGTTCATTACTACAAAAGAGAAGCTCTAGTCTACGTTTTTATACTTTCACCTAATGTAGATCCCTGGTGATCATGGAAATCGTAAAAGAAAGAAAAAAAAAATATTTCTTCTGTTCTCTGTATATTTTTTCCCTTCTTCAAATTCTATTGTTATCAAATGAAATTTTATTTCTCAATTAGCTATTTACCAGAGTAATGGTTTTTTTTTTCGATAAAAGACTCCTGGCAAATGTAACGAGTACTATTTCTGACATAAATGGTGTACCAAATGAATAAATCCTATGGCCCCATAAGAATATTCACATTCTTCCAATTTCCCATATCAATAAGTATCTGATGAGACACTTTTTGTAGCATAATTATTTCTCCCAATGTTTAGAACTCCCTTCTACCTGAAACACTGAACAATACCTCAAAAACACCCAGATTACTCACAATGCGTGAATACGTCTATGGGTATGAAACCTTCTCACAATAACCTTGGGGAACTTAAATGCCTCTGCTGTAACATTACAGTTAAGTGGGGGACCAATCATATAAAAAGGATGTAGCTTGCACCACAACTATGTCAATGTTCACAATATCAGCATCATCAGAAGTCAGGAAAATAACCAAAGATGAAGCTTTTGGCAGTATTTGCATTGCTCACCGTGGTACTCGCAAATAAGATGGTCTCCATAGGAAACTTGTTCATCACCACCACCAACAACCAATATGATAGGTTTCCGTTGTCGTTTGAAAACAATAGATTGAAAAGCAGCAATAAACGGAGCATGTTCTACTACGACGAAAGCGGATACTTGGAGTTGTACAACTCCGGAATGTTTCTCAAGACCGACGCGACAGGGAAACTAGTACTGGATGATAAGCCGCACATTGGGTTCCGCTTAACGTTGAAACCAGAGTCCTTGTTCACGAGGACTTTATCTTATAACGGGAGAAATGATTTTGAGCTCTGTGCTGATGGTCTGGTTGGGTTTAGGAGCAACTGTGAAGGTGCACGCAAAGCAGTTATTACCCACGAGGAGATATTCCATTGAGAGTTCTGTGCTGGATGAGTCAAGAAAGTGGTATGTCGAAAATCGAAGAGGTTTTTTTTCATAAATAAAAATGTAACACCAATTTCAATGATAGTTATATGGTATCACTAATGACTGAAAAAACTGTAATTCCGGGATCAATGAGTCCACTTGTGGCTGCAAGTGTATTCTGAGAAAGCATAATGTTCTTTTCCCACATCAGCAGATATAAAATACTACTAAGTGAGCTTTAAAAAAAGGCACGAATCAAACAACACAGATGCCATGCAGAATCAAACAATATCACTTTTGTACGATAACAGTTTCAAGGTTCAACATTATGTTTTTCAAAGACCCACCAGTCAACACTGATGCTTCAGAATTGACAGAGAAAGGATAGTTCCTGTTGCAAATCGATGACCCAAATTCCGAGGAAACAACTAATAGTCTATTCCTCTTCCAAATTACACAATAAAAAGATGTTGACAGGTTTTTCAAGTTCGGTTCAGAAATTCAATTAAATTCTCACGAAACACCTTCTTGAATACACCCCAGTTCTTGATATTTGCATCAGCCTTAAGAAAACTAATGTTGAGTCCATTTTTTGTGGTGGAGATGGCTGTCATTTCATGGGTGCCCATAAAAGCGCCGGGCATTGGCACAAATAAGATATCGTCAATGTGGAACTGGCCGGTTTGGCCATGGTCAATGACATTTACCTGTCCCAAGTTCAGGTTTCCCAAAAAAAGGGAGTCTTTTTTCACACCCACTTTACCGTTCATGTACTGCTCAGCTGACAAGCTCTCACATGCTATGTAACATCCCTTAACGAGCAGGGGATTTTTGATGGTTGCATGGAGAAACTCGTGATAAATCCTCGCGTTATCCCAGGAGAAATGGGTTTGGGGTGGGACGTGATACAGCGGCACTTCCAAGTAGCAACCATCATCATATTGGGATTCTTCGTACTTGCTTTCAGTGTCAAGATACGTGGAGTGAGACTCAAAACCCCCAAAGATGTTGCGGAAACTAACAACCACGGCAATAGTCAAAAACTTTTTCGTATAAAGCCCAGGGTAGAGCTGGTGTATTGTGTGGATGTACACCATGATGAGATAGGTCTGGAGCTTGACTCTGTTGGCTCGACACGCGTCCAAAATGGCTTTTAAGTTAACTGAAGGAATATTGAGGAAAGTAGGAGCGGTGAAATTGAGCGGAGAATTCTTATCGGCAATGTATTGGCTCTGGAAAAAAGTCTCGGGGGAATATGGCTGGGGTTTCCGGTCCACCAGAAACAGGTCATGGCGCTGGCGGTCGACTGCCGATATGACAGAGTCCGGCCAAAATTTCATGACCCACTTCAACACTAGGGCTCTGAAACGGGTAAGTAAGTCGGCCTCATAGTGAACTTGCTTGAAAATATCCGGTGAAATGCCTTTCAGAAGTAAAGGCATGTCTTCTTTTAGCGTAAACAAGATATCCCGAGCCTTATTATCATTCTCCAAGTGATTGAGACTTTCCACAAACTCCTTCAAATATGAAACCACAGAGCCGCCATCGGAAATCGTGTGCGAGCAATGGAAACTGATCCACTGGGTGTGCTTATAGTAAACGAGTTTCCATAGAGGGGAACCTTTTTTATGGTTATTATGTGCCCACACCAGTGTGAGGACGGCGGCACTAGCGTCAGATTCCTGGAAGTGTTCGGTGACCTGGTCATTGACTTCATAAACATCTTTGAAGTAAATTTGATCAAGGGGCCCAAATTGAACATCCATGCCTTCTCCCAGAAGCACGGAAAAAAGAAGGGGGTACTTCAAGAGCAACCGCCGTAACCCCGCAAATACTAGATCATTATTGAGGGGTTTGTTGATCCTCACAGCCATTGAAATGCTAGAGAATAGACTTTCTTTCTCCCAAAGAAACAGGAGCCGTTCCATGAAGTTGGCCTTCCTGCTCAAATCCGAGAGTGACACCGTCATTTTTAACAGTCTTTTGTGGATACTGGTTGTTGTGATATTTCTGTCTTTTTTGCAGTGTTTCTGTCTGAAAATCGATGAAGAAGTAAAGGTGTGTTGAGGAGGTTGGTCATGGAAGATATCAACAGTGAGAGTTTAGCTATAATGAAAATTCCCGATCAGTTTACTTCTGCGTTAGATCACCGTGCATGCATGAGTGAGTTTTGATGAAGAGTTTTTCTGTGAGAAAGAGTACAATTGATTCAAGAATAGTGATTGAAACATGTATTGAACTCTCATTAGAATTTCTTTGATTAGGGATTTACCATGATTACGACGACCAAGGAAAACGCAACATTAGAATAAGCGGTATTCTAGCAAAAGACGAATTGCCCAAGCTTCGGTGAAGTTGGCTCATAACCACGCCTCGTGTTTTCGAGGTGAGGGCCCCGTATAGTGAGAAAGGGTCGTTTTGGCCGTTCAATTACTAGAAAATGCCAATAGAAGTGAACGATTTTTTAATGTTTAGGGAGCAAGGATTCTGAAAAAGCCACAAGAAAACCTTGAGTAGGGGCTTTAACCAGAAGAAATGATGGGAAGAAATGATGGGAAGAAATGATGGATGAAAATAAACAGCCAAAAAGAAGAGTTCCGTGTGCCTGCACAGGAAAAAGTCCCACCACGATAAATGCACTGCCATATTTTGAAGATAATGATGCTTCCAAATCAAATGTCTCTTGCGTTGGCCACATGGCTAATTTGGTTTATGTAAAACATTGGACCTAAATTTAAGATATAATGGTCTTTCTTTATTTCAGTATTACTTACAAAAAAAAGTCGTGGACTACACTACTGGAGTATATATCATCCTGGGAGGAGGCATATGATACAGTTTCTTATATTGAGCTGGTTGATTTCATAACGAAACTTGAGTCAATTGGAATTTGGTCATGGCGTAGGAGATTACGTTGAAAGTAAAGGTTGCCCCGATTTGGATGTAATTGTGTGGACGTCAAGTTTTTCAATTTTTTTTCAAATATCAAGAGCAATGTTTGCTACGGAATGTTGCGCATGTCTTTCCAGGTGATCTGTGTAGTATATGATTTTTTCAACATTGGTCTTTTTCAACATTGGTCTTTTTTTCTTTTCTTTTCTTTTCTTTTTTTTTTTTCTTTCTTCTTTCAATTTATACCAGTATTTATTACCAAAGTAGAAACCCAAGCTTGAAATTACAAATCTGGGTAGATTCCATATTAGGGGGTATCCTTTTTCGTCGCCTCACCGTGGGCCGTGTAAAATTGCCCGTCCTAAAGAATTCGCGGTTGCGATATGTTGACGTCACCCAAAGGGACGGAGCTAATTCTCCGCAACAAAGTAATGGTTGAATGGGTTTGCTAGGGAATAAAAGAGCCAGGATATAACCAGGTAAACAAAAGGAAATGTTTAATGATTCAAGATAGTGCACGCCGTTATATTACCCAGTGGTTTAATGAAACTGGGTTAATAAAACTGGGTTAATAAAACTGGGTGGTGATACCGTTATATTCCCTCCACCCGGAGATTGTACATAATAAAAGGCCCAAAGGAAAGCCAGGCATGTATTAAATGTAATGGGCGTAGATCAAACAAGTCACAGGTTTAGAAAATACACAACTGTACAATCTGAAGAGCTGTTTTATCCTTGAAGTGATTATTATGTGAAACACCCGCATTGCATCGTTCTAAAGATAGGACGATATGCTTTTGTTCACGTGTTTCTTTAAAAATTCTTGAGCAATTGGTAATTACTAGCGGCTAATAGAGATGGAAGTTTTGGAGCCGAATCCTTTGTTCTTTTTGAGATTAAAAAAAAAATACAGACCTACGATGTTTAGATTTATGCTAATTTGTAATAATGTGTTGAGACGCGAAAAGTACTGCTTACCGTGCAGCCTCCTAGAATTTTATGGCTTTAGAAATCTTCAGAGCAAGATTCTTCAGAAGACTGAATCGTCAAACTTCCGAAGTACTAGCCTGAAATTCTTAGACTTCAAAATCTTGCTCGTCAATTTCTTGCTCCCCAGAAAACTACCAAAAATATTTCCACCTCCAAAGGCGACTCAATATTGCGAATTCCCATATTGTCCGTGCGACTAACAATGTTACCCCCAAATTCAAAGAGACCCCACACCATGATAATATTAAATTATTTTTGAGTATATCCCGAATTATTCTTTTGACTGATCTTACTAGGGGTTTCAAAAATATCCTTATACAAGTTGTGCACAGTAAAAATATATGGAAAGAAAACTTTGCACATGACTGATTGGTGAGGCTCTCGAAATTTCCTTCATTAAGTCTCATTTTTTAAAGTTGTTCTTGAAATATTTTCTACCTACCATTTCTTTCAGTTAAACAATTCCTTTATTTTACTGGAAACACTTACCTAATTTCCTCTATCGGAAACCGTGCTACATGTATTCCATTTTTTTCTGTTAAATCTGGACCTTTATTCGATCTTTCTTTGTTATAAACTGTCTGTTTGGTAAAAAATAGCAAACCGCTAAAGAATGGAATTTAACCCGCAGAAGTGTTAATTCCTGCTTTGATATTTCCACCACGGCTTTGAGCACCCGTCTTAGGGGTCAAAGGAACTTGCTTGTGAGTGAGAAGTGACATGATAGTCTCCAATGCACTCATCTGCTCGCCAAGGCCCCAAACCCCGTCCCATCCATCTTCAGACCAGTTGAATCCACAAGTATTGGTTTCATCACCTGAACAAGACCTTGCCGCAGCTTTAGCACTGGGAATTAACCAGCCATTGACGATCTTTTTGCGTGTTTCTGGGAGCAAAGCCACCGTCAAACTGAGACACCTAGAGAAAAGTGACCGGAACGATCTTTGATCTTCGTTGCACTTATTTACGGTGGCACAGGTCATTTCCGTCATCACGGTATGGTTGAAGAAAATACTGCTGGCATTGACGATATGCAACGTTGCATCTCTCCATTTCGGGTCTCCAGTAGCATTGTACAAGTATGCAGACCCCGACATGAAAATGCCGTAAGTGTATGACCACTTCCATTTAGTCAATTCAGTACAGTTATTGCTCTCAGTGGCACCGTCATAGATTTCCCAAGTTTTTTTCTCGGTGTTGATGAGACCGACGCCTAAAGCCCAGTCCCACACTTTTTCAGCCACCCCCAAGTAATACTTATTGCCAGTAAATCTGTACAAACGGGCAGCAAGCTGGAAAAGCGATCCGTTGGAGATGGTGTTTTTGTAGTAAAATCCGTTAAGGTAGGTGAAAATCTGCCATTTCAAACCTCCATTACATGTGGTGGTGTTCCACCGACTATTCATGGTGTTGAATAACGACTGCGTCAAATAGAGCCAGGTATGTTCTTTTGGGTTGGTGAAATTTCTTTCCACCGCCTGCATAAGCGTCATTCCCCAGACTCCCTGATCATCATTACCTTCGGTGACGGTCTGGTTTTGCGGCATATAGTTATTATGGGCGCCTCGTTGCGAGTACATGGCATCAAAGAGAATATCACCAAAAGTGTCGTTGTCCTTCGCACAGAAGGCCCAGTAATCGACCCATCCTCCAAAAACTTCGCCTGCATGCCACCAATAGTAGGGCCAGGTGAACATTCCAACGGTACCACCGTACCTTATTCCCTCATAGTAGTCCAACTCACCATCAACAATCTGGTATGCAGCTGCACAGATGGACGATTTCGAGTTCACATTGAGGGAGAGGCCTACGGTGGACGAAACCCAGAGAAACAATGCCAAAGTCGCTCCTACCAGAATATTTGATCTCATATTTAGCTAAAAATGTAGTAGATTCCAAGATTGTAGGTTTAAAAAAGATTGATACTCATGGATTTTTTGCTCTACTTAAATAATAAGTGCAGTGTTTAGGCCCGGCCCATGGGTACGGGTGAAAGAATACTTTTCCGATGGAAAGTCTATTTTTGGGTATTTTTTCGAAACAAAAGACATTAATTTTTGGCGTATCCTTACACAGAGGGTGTATTTTCGTATTTATGTGTGTACTCTAAGTGGGACTTTTCTTCTGATACTATCTTTAGAGGCCTTAATTGAGTCGTCTTATTAGTGGGGTGTCGTGTGTGGTCTGGGGCGAGCCTACACATGTTTGAGTGCACACCTGGTGGGATTATATACAGAGAAGTGACTATATGAAGGCGGAGTGGTGCATAAAACACACTATATACAAGAATGCAACACATTTCCGCAGATGGTGGGAGACGATCTTTCCGTGCTCGTACTAGGTCCAGGGAAAAGAGTAATTACATGGAGAAGGGGATAGAAAAAATATCAGAAACAGGAGAAAACCAAGGAAAAAGAAATAAACAGCGTTAATCAATTTCCAAAAAGAACAAAACCAACTTTGTAAGAGAACAACCGGCCCCATTTTTGAGTGTAGAGCATTTTTGAGTGTACAGCAGCCGAGAGGAGTAGCTAGAATATGAGACCCATCAAAATGAAAATAACACCGAGGATACTATATACTATATCTGGGCTAAAAGTCACTGATGAAACCAACAAAAATAAGAAAAAACACCTACAAAACATTCCAAGAAATATACCCTGGCTGGCCGAACTTTTCACAGGTAAAATGCCTGTCTGCAGAAATCCCATATTAACAGGCAGACACCTGTCAGTAATATTTGTGTGAACACAGCCTTTTTATTTCATCAAGGAGTGAGAGGGACCTCCTTTAACAGGGCTTGGCCGAATGGCGGGGGTTTCAATCTTTCTCTGTGCCTACGAAAGGGGTTCGCAAAAACAAATAGTATTGGGCTTCGAACCGGGCTATAGCCAACCCAACTTTTTCGTGACTTACTTCAGATAGCCAACAAGAAAGTTTCAAGTTAAGGATTTGTAGAGAACGAAAGGGAAAAGGTTAAACGGCTTTTGGGCCACATATAAGTTCTTTTCATTGCCTTATAGTTTGCTCCGTCATATGCGTATACACAACAGGCGTATTGGTATCAAAAGCTGTGGCCACCAGAAACTTGTAAAAAACAACAGGAAAAAAGTTAAACAATGGCTCACATGAAATGTAATTCTCTTTGTCAAACGTTTTCCTGTTTAATAGTTTTAATTGCCCATTCCATAGACCCGAAGTCAGAATTATTCTAATGAAGCTTTATATGAGGACACCTTCTTCAGTGTTATGGTACCAAGACGCCTTACTCCTCCTTATATTGATAGCCTAGATTAGATCTCTAACAGCTCAATTATAGATAAGGAGTTTCCTGATTTTCTATAGATCTCCCCTCCAATATTCTTCAAGTGAGTTTCAACATGAAAACTTACCAATTTCTTCCTCCTTCTAACTCAATTTCTGTTTATTGTATTGTCTCTTTTGTCTCATTTGAACAAAAATTCACCATCCGCAGTGCTTAGAAATGTTTTCTTCACAGACTACTTACAAATTCTATTGATTCTTTAGGGAGGCTTTATCCATAATTAATCTTGGTGTGACTTTTTGAAACGTGGCTAAAACATGTTAATTGTCTAAAACCGGCCAACACGATATCGGGCAGTTTCGCCGAATTTCACATTTTTGCCGTACACAGTTATTCTCTTTCTTGAAGTCTTGAAATAAAACTGCCGGAAAAAAATCACAAGATATGAAAGATTATCAGAACCAGTAGCCAGTAAATACTATACCGCCCCTCAAAAGTTTCTCAATTGCCCAAAAATGTAGAAGGATAAAGTTTGCTTACACCGATGAAATACCCAGAATTATTGCGACCGCAAAGACGATATATGAATTTTGAGTTCACCTAGAGGAAAAAAGCTTTATACTCTTTCGCTCTCTGCAATACACCCCTCCTTCTCACCATAAATATGACAATAGGCAATGCTAGGCTTTAATTACACGATACTAATAGATTTTCCATTATCTTCCACAGTAAAAATGAGAATAAAACCCTTCTTTCTGGGGGAGGGGGGCTATCGCTTGAAGCACAATGACACGCTAGTTGCTTGCTAATACACCTCTGATTTAAAACCTGACTTCAATAACGTTTCTGGAAAAAGTAGCCCGACAATATAAAAGCAACATTATTTCCCCTCTTTTCAATTCTCTGCTTTAATGTCCAAAAATTTTGGTAATAAAAATAGCCTATACCAGCAAAGTGTACCTATCCAACGAACATCCCATGAATTTCCTCATCCACTTAACCTTATTCTCATTGGCATGGGCAAACAGTTGTCTTAAGTATGGTACTATGCACGTAACCAAGACCGAGGTTACAAGCTCCGAAAGAAACTCACCAAAGCATTTAGTTGTAGTCAATAGATTCATATTTGCTAGCAACTGGCAGTCGGTTTTTGCCTATGATGAAGCAGGATCCTTGGAAAGATTCAAGACCAGTACTTACGTGGGTGTCAATGAATACGGACAGCTTTTGATGACCAGAGATCCCCAACTTGGGTTCTTATTGACACCCTTCAAAGGGTCAAACACGACTTCGGTCTTGTCTTATCAGGGAAATAATGTATTTCACCTCTGTGACGATGAACTGATTGATTTAATGAATCATTGCGAGGGTGCAGTTCCAGTGACGGTCTTTTTCAACCATATTCGGGGGCCATGTGCGAGTTCCAATGAAAGCAGGTTTAACACAGAAACTATTTAGGATGGTTGGTTTGATTATTTCAATTTTCATATTGTATGAGAAGTCTAAGTTTTGCAACACAAACATTTTGAGGTATTAATTAGGTTTTCTGTTGTTTCTATTATATACCATTAACTTGTTTAAGAAATAATGTTGAAGTAATTGCCTTATTACGGTAATAGAACTAAAGTTCATCTTACCCCAATTTATATATTTCAATTTTACGAATCCGCGTTCAGAAGACAATATAGGGACCCCAATTATGAGTTTGGATAATTGCTCTTTTATAAATGCAATGTATGAAATGTGGCACGTGAAAGACTTGCACTGGTATATTGCCTTTCACCATCTCCTGAAAAGTTTAATAAGCAAGAAAGAACGAAGGAAGATTTGCTTCAAATTCAATCAACTAGATAAGATTTGCGGCCTAGAAAGGATCTAATTGGAGAAGAGTAGAAAATTGATCCATAAGATGGGCCCTCATAAGTGTTCAAATTCGAAATTACCCTATTTTTCGATTGATGGTGCCATGCATTTCCAAAACAGCACATGCCTTAACCTGGATAGCTAGTGAAACATGCTGTATATGAGATTTTAGATTGATTTCAGGCTAAAGTGTTCGACAAAGAAGCTGCCTTAGTGATTAAGTTCCAGCTTTAGTTATACTTTGGGAGGAAATGAAAAGGAAAAAAGAAACTTTAACTTGATGTCGCAGGGCCAATGAGTCCAGATATAAGATCCCGAATAATTTTTGACAATACTCTAACTCCTTGGTTGTATTATGGAACTTTCGGTTTTTCCACCTGTTGCTTCATAGAACACATGAAGACCCAAGACAAAGAATAACTTCTTGATTTGTTTAGAAAAGGAAACATAAGAGGTTTTAAAGTTCCTAGGACAAGGCGGCCCAGAAATTCACTGAACTACTTAAAAATGAGACAATAGTTTCAGGCATTATGATACCTCACTATGAGATACGTAATTTCAGTCACTTGGTGAGATCACAACAACCCTCCATATACTATTAAACCAGCAGAAGAACATTCCAACCTCCTTCATCTTTCAATCAATGGGTTACCTTGTCATTTCACCTCTGATGAAAAACTCGGGCCTTTCTTCAAAAGTGGAAATCCCAATAAGAAGTATGCTTGGAAAATTCCATTCTTGTCAATACTCGAGTACATAATTCCACCCTGGAACTACATGGCGCAGCTATGCAGCGGCGAAAACTGATCAGTGAATGGGAACAAAAAAAACAATGTTATTTAGTGCCTGGTTTGATATTTCGCTTTTCCTTATTGTTAATGATCTCTCATACACACCCAAAGAATACTCATCGAGTACTCCAGCATAAAATGCTTTGTTTTATGGCCTTTACAATGTTCGCTTTGGCCTTGTCAAAGAATTCCTCCACATGCGGAATCATTTCTATATCTGATCTTAAAGGCGTGCCGACCCAAAAACACTTATTAATCCACGGAGATTATGTTTTTGCAAGCCACGAAATTTCCGTATTCACGTATTCGGGAAACGGCACCTTGGAAAAGTTCAAAAGCGGAAAATATTTAAATGTCAATGGTGTTGGTCAGCTTGTCATGGAGCCCCTGCCACACTCAGGCTTTCTGTTGGTGGACATTTGGGAGTCTAATACCAAAGCTCAACGCTTATACTACAAGAACAGCAATGTGTTTTATCTTTGCCAAGACCAACTGGTGGATTTTCGAAGTGCGTGCAAAGGAGCCCGTCTCGTGACAGCGATCTTCCATAGTGTTTGTCCAAACGATTGAAGGTGAAGATTATGATTTCCGGGTTACTATGGTAGCCCCTAAAAGTACTTGAAGTTTGAGAAAATTGTGGTCTATGATAATGATTTCTTTATATGGGAGAAAAAAGTGAACAAACAGATCTCTTTGGAAATATAGTCTTGGTTGTATTAGAGACTCAGTATAGCTATTGAAGTAATTTATTTTGACATTTACGAGGAAATTCAGTACTTTACTGATTGCTCTAAGGAATAAAAGATGTTTATTGGCCACCTTCAGTGTCAATGACCGTATACGGCTTCGGAAGTGTTCATCTAAACAGGCTTGCATTATACGTTAGAAGCATAATATATCTTTTCGCTTTTAATCAGGGTGTGTTGAAAAGAATGGCTGGTTGTGGTTGTGGAAAGGCAGAAGTCTTCCCAAATTAGGTTTACAGACTTGTGGCTGGTTAAGCACAAACAATAGAGTTGGTAAGCAAATAAAAAGAAAATGTTTTGAGCCAATTATAGATCACAGAAAAAGCCTATGAAGTAAAACGAGAAAAAACTATCAAATACGCCTCAGGAGATGTTATAGAAGACGAAAAGAAGAAGGTTTTGAGCCTGTTTAATTGGCTTAATTTGAAATGAAGTTAGGTAGTATGATAATTTTGTGTTGACACCAAACTTCTTCCGTTTCAATCCTCCTGTTATAAATAAGAGGGGCACTTTGGCTCTTACTGAGCTATTTTCGAAATCATTTCAAATTCTTTACCCCCTTTCATTTTGCTCAAGAAATAGGGTTTTAGGAAATGTTGAAAAAACTGTTGTGTATGAGTTTTGGTGATTCAGCTTACTAGTCTCACCTATAAATAGCTTTCAAGTCTTACTATAGAATCATATAGAAATAACACTTCAAGAGATAATCACTGTAATATTTCGAGAAAGGATAATCCACATAAATTATAAACAGTCACAACGTGAAACAAAATTATCAGCTCAAGTACTTTTGCTGAAGATTTGAGACGATTCTACCCGGTTGTTTTTGCTCTTATTCATTGGATGACTTAATAAATGATACACAGTGAGCCCTCGTTAGTTTGCAACTCTCGATAACGTACACGAAGAGGGAAATAATCGGTGCAACTAACGAGGGACTACTGTGTATCATTTATTAAGTCATCCAAAAGGGAGCTGAAGAAGCAAGCCATGGCCCTCAGAATTAGACGAAGAAAAGCCAATTGAATCCTTTGGTAAGCGAAATGAATAGTGTTTTGCAGAACCCCCTTAATTTTAAAGAAGTTTCATTTCACCTGGTTCATTGAGAAGAGTAAGAAAAGACACATTTGCTCGACTGCTTCATTTGTTTTTGGAAATTTCTTTCATTTGGAATATCTGCTTGAATAGTCTGTTTCGTTGGCCCCGATTCTAAGAGATGAAGTTTCTTGGAAGAAGAGTTATCATGGAAAGAGGCAGAGCAACAACTATATAAGGAGTAGAAATTCTCGAGTGGCCTATCAACCAGGTAATACATTATATCGCAAGTACAACATTAAATAACCAACCTCCATAATGAAGTTCTTGGCCTTAATTGCATTGATATCATGGGTGGGTGCTACAAAACACAGAAAGCTTGGTACTTTATACGTTTCAACATTCACTAGCGGGCTTTCTCCAAAAACCTTAGGTATTGTACAAGATTGTGTGCGTACCAATAATCGGATTTCGATGTTCGTGTTCGAGTTTACGGGCTCCTTGAAGAGATTCAATACGGCCCAGTACTTGTCCATTAATGAGGCCGGTAAGATTGTATTGTCCAACCGACCTAGCTTGGGTTTCCGGCTATCTGGGATGAAAAGCTCAGGGTGCAAGCAAAATGTCTCTTATAAAGGGAAACGTGTATTTCAGCTCTGTGGCGACGGGCTGATTGGCTTTGAGAGTCACTGCAAAGGGGCTCAAGATGTGTCACTCAACTTTGCAGATTATAGCTAGTTATGGGGTAGTATGGTGGGTAGGCATTTCATGCTTTTGGACCTGTTGTTGTCGGTAAGATTGATTAATTGGTATAAAAAGTGCCACTCATCTGAGGAAAGATCATTTTCCAAAGTGGCTTGCGTTTAAAGAGAAGGGTTTAATGTAATAAATAAAAGATTCAATTTGAGTAGAGAGGTCAAGGAAAGAATTAGAGAAAGGAAATATCAAAATGGGGAATTTCTCACATAAGTAGAGGAATGGGGTGATGTACGAATCTGATGTCTCAGGAATATGCTCATATGTCAGGCTGTTACCAATTAATATAAGTCGGTGGCGATCAGGAGGAAACTTGCTTTTAAGACAGGGAGCAAAGGGAGAAAGGTCAACAAAATTCTAGTGTTTTTGCGTCCTTTTTTAACCAAAAGATGCTTATGGGTCTTTCGGATTTGAAAAAAAAAGAAAAAAAAGAACATTACATAATCATAACGCAAACCAGTTTCAGATTTTGCTGTGAATTTGCCGGCTTAGGGTTTTCTGAAGGTCTATTTTCCCCAACTAGGCTAGCAATAATAGGCTAAACTTCTCGGCCTACATGTAATTCTAATATTCTCTCTTTTCTATATGTTTACCGCATCTTCTAGTGTGTATTGGCCGGTCTTATTCGTTATTATACACCCAGCCTGATTAATTCTGATTAAAGGGCCAAGAAATTATCAACAACAACAATACCTACCTATTTCCGAATTAGTTATGGAAAAAAGCTTTTACCAAAGCTGATACTGTCATCAATGATTACACAGAGAAGATGCCAAGAGAAATAAAAAACTCAGAAAACGGCCAACAAAATGCTATGGTTTATAATGCGAAGCTTGGCCGCCTTTCTTTCTCTGCTTGAAACTTTCATTGGGCTTGATTCTAGATCACCATCAGGCTCGAAGTTATTAATAGTGGTAGAATGTCTTATGTGGGTATCTTGGACTTTTCTTTTTGAGGGGAAAATTATTTATATCGGATATCATATCCCTGTCAACTTGCACCAACTGTTTCAGGCACATAATCATTAACTGATATCTCCCAAAAGAAGACCTACTAAAAGTGTGTTCTTATAAAGTGCCATAAAGCTTTTTCAAAAACAGTATGAATATTCTATACCTTTACGCTTACTTCATGACAGCAAGTGCCCTTAATGAGCAGAATAGAACCAAGATCTGGGCCTCCTTTATGCAAATGAATGAACTTGCAAAACTCAACCACACCCAAAATAATAGTCCAGGTCTACATGTAGATAATTTACCTCCGCAATACTACTTCAATAAGAGCGAAGGAGATAAGCTGACACTTGCAATGGTGGTACCAGAAGAAGTTTCCGGGCACGAGTTGGCCCGCTTCATGGTATGCGAAGCACTGCGTCTGAGCGAAAAGTATGGTTTTGAGCCAGCAACTGACTTGTTGAAAAGCACAATATTGACAGTTTTCTCAAAAGAACTATACTGGGACGAAAAAGTGTCGGTATTGTACGTTTCAAGAGATGGCGATGGGATCGAAATCATCCGTGCTGGAAATCTATGGGCCGGAGTCTTTCGTCGTGGACACCTAGTAAACAGCACAGAGATTCCTGAAGAAAACGTGTTTGATGGCCCCGAAGGGTTTATTTCTAAGGTGAGCATGGTCCATGGATTCAGTTTCCATAACTGGAAACAAAGGTGGCCCACGCAAAAGGGTGATGTATTGGTGATCACGAGGGCAGATATACATGGCATTCTCAAGGATATTATCGAAATAGCAGTGGAGACAGCAGAAATAACCGGAGTCCCAGTGAGCCAGATTGCCTTCAACTTACACCCTTACTTGACGGCTGTCTTGGGGAAGGCCAATGTGGTGGCGGTTGTGCGGTTTCTGTGAAAGAAAAAAGACGCCTTCAAAGTAAAAAAAAAGGTTGAAGGCCATATATTTTACTATATCAAAAGTTTTCAAAGTTCCTCAACGATGCTCTGGGAAAGCGTTTTAGGATTCTATGCTAAGTTAATACAGTGAACTTCTTATCTTTCCTTGTTAAATGTACGTAGAAGGCTTGCAGGCAAGATATAAGATAAGAGTGATTACAGATGGGCACGGGTCAATCAGAAAGTTAAAAGAAGTAAAGAAAGTAAGAATGGCTCATCCATTATTCCACATATTTTTGGCAATGACACACTGTATTAGACAAAAGAGATACTGTAAATACATCGTTTTGTTGATTCTCGAAGAAAAGAATGTAGAAGACTGTGGGTGCTTGAAAAGAGGGTAAGATAGAAATGGTTCGTACTGCTAAATAAAAAGAGAGCTAATGTTGACTAGGAAAAGAGACAAATCACATCAAAAACGCTATTGGGTGAAGCGAGGGAAATATAAAGTTTACTAAGACTGGCTGCCAGAGAATCTTCATCGGAAGGGGTCACATAAAGGTCCCGGTCAAAAGGGCTCAATAAATATAACGGAGGTGATACCCAAATCACATTCCCAGGATCTTTTGCCAGACCCAAAACAGGAATATTCGAGACATATGAGAAAAAAGCAAGCTTTCAAAGTTCTTATGTGATTCTAGAACAGCAGATGCAAAGGGAATAAACGTGTAAGCGTTGTGTGTGTGGAAACCAATGGAATATATATCTCAGCATCGTGGGTAACTGATGACGACAGGAGTAAGCTTGATTGGGATTGTTATTAACACAACTGAAAAATTGCAACTTCAGCAGACGGGCAATATGCAACATTTGGCGAGTCTGAATCTTCCAAAGTTAGACTTTTTTCATTATCTGCATTTTGCCCATCCATCTATTGTAAACGGCAAATGACCCGTCGAGGGGGCTCAAAGGCACATATCCCGTGGGACTTGCGAGAGAGAAGATGTATTGAAGGATCCCACCAGACGGCAGAGGCCAAAAATATAGATCATATAGAAAAACCTTATTACATATATCACATATACACCAGGGTCCTCTAAAAAAGGAGCCCGTGAAACCTCGTGCCTTCTTACAGGCCCGAGGCCTCCCTAACAAGCGCATATCCAATTTTGACGTTGTTCAGATGATCTTGACGGTAATTGGACTGCCCTATAGTATGAGGCTTCATTGAGGGGTCAGAACGGTTTTTCTTTAGCTGATGAGGAAGAAAGGCAATGCCTTCTTTCAATTCTTTGTGTAAGAAAAAACAAGGAGAACTTCTGCCTGTGCCTCAGCATTCTTGGACTTATGTCCGGAGGCTCGGGGCAAACGGCGATGGGAGAAGTTTTGGAAAACTCTTAAGAAATTTGAATGGAGAAAGCCAAAGGATCACGAAGCTCTTCAAAATTTTGAGTTTGGACCATATGTTCCAATGAATGATACTCTTCAACCACTACCTGGTTTCAAGTGTCACGTTGGTTTGCAAGAGAAAAATATGTAAGATATTCAAAGTCATCTCCTTAACGAGTGTGGCTGCATGAAGTTCTGGTGGAATCACTTAAACATTGAAGACCCGATGACGTTAAATTGAATTTTGACACCATTAAACAAGAATTTGAAGCTTTACGAATCCTTCATTGGTACGTCCACACTATTCGCCGAGTTTATTGTTCCAGACGCCGAGATGCCAATAGGGGCAATGTTCTTCAACCTATTCTGCATAGGCAAATGAAGAAGATGTCGGAACATACTAAGGTAGGGATAGGTGGAGGTGAACTACAGAGCAGCTAGAGTAAGGAGGAAGGTACAGTGCTCGGGAGAGCTGGATAAATCTATTATTCTGTACTCTATCCAGATGTGTTTTCAGGTTTTTACCGGGTATGATCTCCATATTAGATTACAGTTGCATATTAAATGTGTTCAATGATGATCTAAGTAAAGCTCTTTCCCTAGTAGAAAGAGCGACTATTTATTTTTTCCGGAATAAGCCTCCGAAGAAGGCGACTGGGACTTCTGTAAGAGAATAGATACTAGACTAACAAGAACAGTCATTTGATCAGCCACAGATCGTATGCCCAGTATTTTGCAGCATGGAGGTGCTGCTTCAGGATCTGGGCAGATTCTCATTTTCAATTCGAAGAGTAACGATTGAATTCCCTCTTCTGTCTTTTCATGGAAACACAAGTTAATGGGTGGAACCTGATTATTCACTTAAGTTGGTGGTGAAATTCTAAGAGCCTCTGTATAATTTGTTTTTATAGATTCGTAGTGAAAATTTCGTTAGGTGGGGCAGCCTAGCCCTCACGTAACAAAGTATATCACCCTTAAAACCTTAAGATTTAAGGGGGTTCGTAGTAGTAGCATAATTGAGAAATAATCGAGTAATTATTCGATTACTACTTACTGTTCCTACGCATCACGACTCCCTATAATATCACTGTAAGGTTTTCAATTGAGGCATTATTGCATAAAGCGGAAGGAGCCAAAGTGGCACTCACCTACCTAGGACAATGCCCATCCTTCAAGACTGAGAAATGATAACATAAAATGGATCAGTGGAGTCCCCAAGTAGGTCAGAGTACCGTAACATCGGAAAGATTCAGTGTGATACTCTCCTGAGACAAGCAAGGTCCTGAAGTGGACTAGAGGATCACACATCGGGACGATCGAGTGTGGAACGGGCCTGAACCGAGATGCAAGTTCTTAAAGCCAACGAGCAACTTCTGTTCTGAAATAGACGAACAAGGTCCGAAAAGACATGCGTAAGATCCTGAGGGAGAACAGAGTAGCACACAATGGGAAGATGCATTACAATATAGTTAAGACTATGATAATATGTTTTGCTCTGAATAACGATTTATTTGTGGAATTCAAGTGTTCCCTGAAATATTGAGTGGCCCACAAATATTGGACTGGCCAACGAGGACAAATGACTGCAGCACTGCTACAGCCCTCAGAGAAGGCTATCTTCACTTAAGGCTCTCTCAATTTAGACCGCGTAAACTGATCGTGGCTTTTTATTGGCAGGGACATTTTCGAGCTTGTCACTATATTATACAAAATTATGCCGAGCTTAATATTGCCCCATCGTCTTACAAATCAGACAAGTCAATACATTCTTTCCAGGACAATGGGTACATATTTGCGCCTTTCATTTAACTACCCAAGATGAACGCGAGTGTGGTTGCTAAATTCATTCCGGCATCTTGTACAAGTAACTGCCACCGAGGTGCGTCCCCATAGTTGCACCGGCAGCTGGGCCTTATTGTTAGGGGTATGCTGTGTATTTGGTAAGGGATGTCTGGGTTTAACTATGTTAATATAGTCTTTGTTATATAAAAATATTAGTATTATTTTTGACGATATTTTTTAGGTACTGGTACCTCATACCATGCACTCCGAACACACATCGGATACTCGTCACTTGAATGCTCTGCCACGTGGCGTCTTAGCAATATCGTCTCTTATAGACACTCCTGCGGTAAAACCTTAAATAGAGGCGATTCCCCCTTTGGTTGAATCGCCAGCTTTAACTACATCATTGAAATACACAAGACCTTTTAGCTAGCCGGACGGCTTGAACCTGATATATATATATATATTGAAGTGTTAATATTATTAATATGCTATGCGCATTATTAAATTCCAGTTGCATATTTAATGTGTTCAATGATCTAAAGATCACTTTCAACAGTGGAAAGAGCACCTATATATTTTCCCGGAATAAGCCTTCGAGGACTTCTGTAAGAGAAGATAGTAGATGAACCTGAGACGGGGAAGATTGAGGCATTATTCCCTAAAGCGGAAGGAGTCAAAGTGGTACTCACCTACGTAAGGGGATGCGTACCCTGCAGAATTAAAATTTTAACCTAAAATGGATCAGAGTACCACACCTTTGGCAAGATTGGGTGCGATACGGCCTGAACCTAATAGCAATGTCCCATAGCCGGGGAGCAAGGTAGCAAGGTCCTGAAATAGATGAGCAATATGAGCAATGTACGAAAAGATGCGCAAGCTCCTGAGGGAGAATAGAGTAGCACACTTGGGAAATATGGGACGTTCAGGTTTAAGGCGTGCGACTAAATACGGCAATATGCCATGTATTGATTAAAGGTGAATTACAATTTAACTATAAACTAACAACAAATTTCATACATTGCTAATGTATTGTCGCACTCGACGGAGGTGCGGCTGTACACCAGGACCCAGGTGCTTCATACAAAAGGAACTCCGATTCCGGGGTTTTGAAAATTACCTCTACACTGAAATAATAACATACGCCAATAACATACGCCACATACGCCAAACAAGCCAAAACATCGCCAATGTTTTCCCAGAGATCCACGGCTTATGAAGCCGTAATCCTGTCGGCCTCTTTCGCCGTTTGCAGTACTGTTTTGGCTGAAATTTTCTTCTTTCCCTTGGTCTACATACTTGTTACCACAGCCACTCACTCCATTCTTGTATGGAGCGGTGTTCTGCCACTGGCGCTTATAACACCTCTCTCCGTGCCCGGATCGGCTAAAAACATATATCTGTGTTTGAAGTTCTGGAACAAAAGTCTTGTTCACCAGGCATCCGACGGTATGCCGATAAATTTTGGCGGGCATGAGGTGTTATTTACACTTCCACACTATTTCTGGACCACGTCGCTCCAGCTCTTGCGTGCCACTGAGCCTGTGGATGGAATTTTGAAGATATATCAGCAACTCTTGCTCTTCACTTTGTCACCAAATTATCTGTGGGTCATTTGGGGCATTGTAATGGTTCAGTATAGTCTTCTGGTAATTTATGTGACGAGGGCCGCATTTTCCAGAATATACCACCCCCAATTGGAAACGCCCACCGACGCAGAGCGTGTAGAAAATACTGGGTTTGTTAGAAAAGTCTTTGATAAGGTGAATGATGTTCATCAGTCGTTCGTCGGCCCAAACTTCCGTGATTGTTGGCACAAGACACTTGAAAACTGGGGTATACTCGAACCAGTGCTTGGGATGTTGGAGTTTCTTGAAATGCTCTGGGCAATGACTACCTATGTCCCCAGGATCCATTTATGTTTTGCTGAACTGATTATGGATGGCTGCCATTGGTTTGGAAAGGAATCTTTTGCGCGTCCATGTAGCGAAGCTGGTGGTAATGGTGTATCAGAGACAGAAGAAGGAATATGGGATTTGGGAGGCCATAAACTGGCAATTGATGAAAACAGCACCACTTCTGTTGGTGAGACCACTTCTGTTGGTGAGACCACTTCTGTTGGTGAGACTTCTTCTGTTCCCGAAAATAGCACCCCTCCCGTCAATACTCCAGATCTGAGATCGCTACAGTCATCTGATAAAACTTCCCCCCAAACAGCGTCTAATGTTATTCCGACCCAACCTGCCGTGGAGGCCTCTTTCGACGAAGGATTTACAGCCCCACCCCTTTGTGACTCACCCTCTGACCCTTCCACTTCTTCGCCTCCTTACCAAATCAGTGAACATGAATGGGTCAAAAGGAAACCGGCCCGTAGCTCTCTGAAATCATACCAACTCAAAAACCTCGACTTCCTGTCGAGGACTGCACTAGTGGGCTCTCTTACTCTCCATGTACGCCGAGCCCGCTTTTATGACGGCCTCGCCCTCCACCGCGCGTTGATTGCGGCGCTGGAGAATGAAAATTGGGCCGATAGAGAAGCTTTTAAAAAACAGCTGCGCCAAGTTAGAAGATTCAGACACGCGTTTGAGTTTTTACGATGGTTTGTTGATTGGAACTTGCCTGCAGAAACTGTACATCGTCTTACCGAAGAACAAATCAAACAGGCAACAAGCATGGTAGTGCCTGTCATCACATATGATGAAGCCTGTGAGGTTTTCCGGAGCATTGAAAAATTGCCTTATATCCATAATGACTTCACCAGCGTGTTCCATATACTTACGAGTAGTGGAGCGTTGTCGTCGCCACCCATTGCCAATGTCTTGGTGAACCACTATTTAACGTACCCGGAATATTTCCAGTTTTTCAAGGCTCTTGACCGCAAGTGGTGGCTGGATGCTGAGAAGGTGCCTGGTCGTCCCCCAACTCGCCAATTCCGCTACGCCATCCATGCGCCCTCAAGCCGAAGCAGGGCCGGTCGCCGCGAACACGTCGCAGCACGGTTTCCTCCTCAACCAGAAGACAAATCGCTTACTAAAACTACAAACTTCTCTTTAATCCTTGCTCAATCACTGCTCAGATCTACGGTGGCGTTCTGGCACATGACCTCGCCATTATCGTTCATTACGCCTGGGCTCGTGGCGGATCTTAAGCTTACCCCTAAACCCACAGGATATGTACTTGAAATTGATGTCCCCGGAGCAGGCCCAATTCGTATCACTGAGAAGAAGGTCACACTTACGTTCAAAATAGGAGCTGCTATTGGAGACTACTCGTTTGATTTTGTTGTTTTTGATTCCAAGATTTCCCCATTGACTTTAGGTGGAGATTTCTGTAGCAAGTATCACATTGGATGGGCTGGAAATATTGGGGTATTCTCGTTGCAGCCGCAGCGAGTTATCCCGACGATTAAACCTGGCGTGCTTGAACGCCGGGCGCAAAATGACTTTCTTTTGGATTACAGTTCAAAGTGTGCTATTTTAGCATTTTACAGGCTTAATAACCGGTTGCGGATTGAATGAGTTTGGGGCTTAGTGTGGGTGAGATAGTCGCCGCAATGCTGTTCCATACATTCATACTCTGTACTTTTTAAACGCTTTAATATTTACACCGACAATTGAATACCTCTTCTATGAGAGTGTCCCAATACAGTTTTGGAAATATATTAAAATCACTGAATCTAGGTGCCCGTTTATCAATAGAGTGAGGGGTAAAATACATATATCTGTAAAGCCATAGGCCGTTCTTAGGGACTGCGTATTCCTTAAGAGTGGTTACGGAAATAGTCTTAGCTTTTGGGCAGTTATAAGTTAGCTGGAGTACTGGGATGATCCAAAAGTGAATGGTCCTATGTTCTCATATTTCGACCTCTAGTAACAAATGTATAGAAAAAGCACTAGCAAGAATAGTCCTAACTAAAGGGTAATATGGGTAAGCCTTTTGTTCGTCCTTTGAGTTGACTGATTTGTAGCATTTGTATATTCCCTTGCTATCGTAAGAGCATAATGGTCCAGAACAGATTTCATCATTCACATTATACTTCTAATCCGAGATAACGACCAGTCCCAAAGAGTGGTGCTTTCAGTATTCGAGAACCAGTAAAATGAGGGTTTCTTTCGAGAAAGTTTACCGTAATTGTCTCAAGAACAGACTGGACGATATTCATAACAAGGCATTAAACGCAAATGAGGAAAATATAACTCATTGGGTGTTTTTAAGCAAAGGATGCAACCCAGAAATTGGATTCACTTTCAGAAAGTGGGCTTAAGGATTGGATGAAGTTGGAAGGATACCAAAGGTTGTTTTTGGCCATTTTATTGTCTCTCATTCCACCAGAACTCATCAAACATTAAAACAATCTGATTTGCTCTCCCTTTACCGGCACTTTAGGCTTATTGAAAAAGCAAGAGATGCTAATGTAGAGCAATAGTCCCAGTAGAAGTCAATCTGAACAAAAGTTGTTCCATGAAAATAGGTTCCTCGATAAGCTAAACAGTATTGGACATTGAAGTGACCAAGTCAGTTGGATAAGTATTCAAGACGAATTCGAAACCTTCTTCTGATCTTTTTATTGGCTTTAAGTGGACGAAAAAACATATGGTGAATATACCCCATAGGGTTGAGAGAAGATAGATATCTGCATATTATGGGTTTTGATACTTGCTTGGCATTTACTGACAAGGATATTTGGTTTTATTAAATTTAAGACTATGGGCTTCGTAAAGCCTACCTGAAAAATTTTGTATCATTTCACAGGAATGAATTTTCTGATTAGCCAACCCATAAAAATCGTTGCTTTGCATGGAGATGAAAAAGTAATAATCACGGGCACCAACAATCTCGGGATAATGCAAGATTATGACCAGACTGCTTGGCGGATGAACCAAACAAAGACGAGGAAAAAATCTTCCACATTACTTTTTTGCTTTTAGTTTTTGGGAGAGCAATGCAGTTTGATGGACTCCAGGCTCCAATGATGTACAATACTTTCGTCTGCCATACATTGGAACATCGCAGAGATCTTTCTGGACAAAATATCGCCGTGTTCATGTACGGCAAAAAGGGAATTTTCTTGTGTACATATCAAAACACTTGCCACGACAAACGTGAGCAATGACGTGATTGGAATCTATGAGTCAATTAGCAAACCTTGAAACACTGGCATAGCCACAAGAAAAAAAATTATGGCGACATTTCCGGACTCACCTTCCCAAATAGGAAGGTGGTCCCGGGGAAGTCTTCTTGTAGGACCCTTTGGGCGTTTTCTGCACGCTTGCTCATTACTTTTTCACCGATACTTGCCCGAATGATGGGTGCTTCCAACACGGGCGTACGCCAATGTTTGGGGATTTAGTCACTAGGGCAAAGATTTCATGAAAATGTAGCTACTACACCGGTGCTTTGCCGTGCTTTTAGTGGTCTGCAAGCAATAAAAAAGTGAGTTATGAAAGCAACATATGAAAAAGATAAAGTAAACGTAAAGTAGAAACCCTCAAATGTAACAATGACTGAAAAGGTTGGACCAGTCATAGAATTAGAAGACTTTGTTGAAATTAAAAATCGAGCTTAATTACAGAATTTTGATGTTTGAGGAGGCGAGATCGGGTTTTCTGGGTGTTTTCTGGGTGTTTTTTGGGTGTTTTTGGGGTGTTTTTTTTTTTTTTTCTCATAACCTTTTCTCGATTCGGTCACCTACGTCGAAATTCCGTTGCGCCCATTTCCTAGATTCCGTCGGCATTTCTCAGATTTGCATCCGCCGCGTCATCGTCATAGCCCAGTTGAGGGCCCCATATGTGCTTATAAATAACGAGGACTCCACAGGTAAACTAAAGCTTTTCAATCTTTTTTTCTCATCAAACACCGATTCCGTGAACCTTTTCAAAGAAAAAGTTTCATCAAAAGCTCTAGCGAGAAAAAAACAACCCCAAGATTTATTATGATGGCCACTACTGCATACACCCCCAACATTGCCAACGCAACCTCCACCGATTGCAAAATCGACGACTCTGGTGGTGATAACGGCACTGATTATGGGGGCTTTGATGTCCAGGCCGAGGAAGAGATTAGGAAGTTGGCCCGTACTGTCAGCAGAGAGCATTGGGATAACTCGGAAACCGACCCAGCTTTATCAAGAGTGACGTCCAATGCTACTGAAGTGCCTGGTTGCAGCCCGTTTGCTGGGGACATGGACCCAAGATTGGACCCCAACTCACCTTCGTTCAACTCGAAGTTTTGGATCCGCAATTTGCAGAAATTGGCTTATGAAGACACCGCATACTACAAGCCATCATCCCTTGGTTTAGTTTACAAGGACTTGCGCACTTATGGCGAAGACTCTGGGGCCGACTACCAGTCCAATTTTGGTAATGTGCTTTATAAGGCTGCTGTACAGGCCATTCTGAGCGTGAAACCCACCACCAATTCTGCTTCGCAGGTGGATATTTTGAAGCCAATGGACGGTATTATCCGCTCAGGCAAGGTCACCGTTGTTTTGGGCCGCCCTGGTGCCGGATGTACCACTTTCCTCAAGACCATTGCCGCCCAGACTCACGGGTTTCATGTGGACAAGAAGTCAATCATTTCTTATGATGGCTTGGCCCCTAAAGATATCGAAAAGAACTTTAGGGGTGAGGTTGTCTACTGTGCCGAGACAGAGAACCATTTCCCTCACATGACTGTTGGTGATACCTTAACGTTTGCCGCCCGTATGCGCACGCCGCAGAACCGTCCTTCCGGCGTTTCTAGAGACCAGTACGCCACACACATGGCAGACGTGGCCATGGCAACCTTTGGCTTATCGCACACACGCAACTCCAAGGTTGGTAATGACTACATCAGAGGTGTTTCTGGTGGAGAGCGTAAGCGTGTGTCCATTGCCGAGGTTTACTTGGCCCAGGCGCGCGTCCAGTGTTGGGACAATTCTACCCGTGGATTAGACTCTGCCACGGCGTTGGAGTTTGTGCGTGCGTTGAAGACCTCGGCCCTGGTATCCAATTCTACCTCCTTGGTGGCCATCTACCAATGTTCCCAGGATGCATACGATTTGTTTGACGACGTGGTGTTGCTCTACGAGGGCTACCAGATCTTTTATGGCAGTGCTACCAAGGCCAAGGACTACTTTGTCAGAATGGGTTTCCACTGTCCACCGCGCCAGACCACTGCTGATTTCTTGACTTCATTGACCAACCCTATGGAGAGAGAGGTGAGACCCGGCTTTGAAGATAAAGTTCCTCGCACCCCCAAAGAGTTCAGTGACCGGTGGAACACTTCGCCAGAAAGAATTGCGGTCGTGGCCGAGATTGACCGTGAGTTGGATGGCGGCAAGGTCGTTTCCAAGAAACAAGAGTTTTCCTTGTACTACAACGCTCGCCAGGCCGAGTCTGCAAGACAGCAGTCCCCATTCATGGTGTCCTTTGCTATGCAAGTGAAGTACCTCATGGGTCGTAATATCTTGCGTACCAAGGGAGACCCCTCGGTGGTTCTCTTCACGGTGATTGGTAATTCTATTATGGCCATCATCATTGGTTCATTGTTCTTTAATTTGAAAAAGAACACCCACGATTTCTTTGCCAGAACCGCAGTGTTGTTCTTTGCCGTGTTGTTCAATGCGTTTTCGTCGTTGTTAGAGATTCTTTCACTTTACGAGGCTCGTCCTGTTGTTGAAAAGCACAAGAAATTTGCCTTTTACCACCCGTCTGCCGATGCTGTTGCCTCCATCATCACCGAACTTGTGCCGAAGGTTCTCACTTGTCTTTTCTTCAACATCATTTTTTACTTAATGGTCCACTTGAGACGCAGTCCTGGTCACTTCTTTTACTACGTCTTGATGAATTTCCTTGGTACGTTGGCCATGTCCCACGTGTTCCGCACAATTGGTGCTTTGACTAAAGATATTGCTCTGGCCATGACCCCGGCCTCTGTGTTGTTATTGGCGTTATCCATTTTCACTGGTTTTGTCATTCCTCCCCAACAGATTCTTGGATGGTGCAGATGGATGTACTACCTTGACCCTATCGCATATGTGTTCGAGGGGTTGATTGCCAACGAGTTCCACTCAAGAAATTTCGACTGTTCTTCATTTGTTCCTTCGGGTTTGGGATACTCCCAGTTCGACGGTACCATCAACCAAATCTGTTCAGAAAAAGGTAGTGAGCCAGGTCTTTCGTATGTGAATGGTGATGCGTTCATCCAGATCGCCTTCCTGTTTGAGAACTCAAGAAAATGGAGAAACTTTGGTATTGTGATTGCTTTTGTTGTGGTGTTTTTCTTCACTTACATCGTTGCCGTCGAGTACAACAAGGGTGCCATGCAAAAGGGAGAAATCTTGGTGTTCCAACGTTCGAGCTTCAAAAAGCTGAAGAAGCAAACAAACGATATTGAAACAGGTGCACTGGAAAAGGTTAGACCCGAGGATGAGCTTCAGACTGAGTCCACGTATGCTTCGATGGGAAAGTCTGGTCCTCAAAACATTTTTCACTGGAAGAACTTGAAGTATGAAGTTAACATCAAGGGCGAGCAAAGAGTCATTTTGAATGACATTAGTGGATGGGTAAAGCCTGGGCAGGTGACTGCTTTGATGGGTGCTTCGGGAGCAGGTAAGACTACACTCTTGAACGCTTTATCTGACAGATTGACCAGTGGTGTCATTACTGATGGTGTGAGAATGGTCAACGGGCGTCCTTTGGACTCCTCTTTCCAGAGATCTATCGGATACGTCCAACAACAAGACTTGCATTTGGAGACTTCGACTGTGCGTGAATCATTGCGTTTTTCTGCTTACCTCAGACAACCTTCGCTGATAAGCCGTGCAGAGAAAGATGCTTACGTGGAGCACATTCTTGATCTTTTGGAGATGAGAGCATATAGCGACGCAGTGGTGGGTGTTTCCGGTGAAGGATTGAACGTTGAGCAGCGGAAGCGGTTGACCATTGGGGTGGAGCTTGTGGCCAAACCCAAGCTTTTGGTTTTCCTTGATGAACCGACTTCGGGCTTGGACTCTCAAACTGCTTGGTCTATTTGCAAGTTGATCAGGAAGTTGGCCAACCACGGCCAGGCCATCTTATGCACAATTCACCAGCCTTCAGCAATGTTGATGAAAGAGTTCGACCGCTTGTTATTCTTACAGAGAGGTGGCCAGACCATTTATTTTGGTGATCTTGGTGAGAACTCCAAGGTTTTGATTGACTACTTTGAGCTGTATGGAGCCCCCAAATGTCCTCCTGACGCTAACCCTGCCGAATGGATGTTGGAGGTCATTGGTGCTGCTCCTGGGTCGCACGCCAACCAGGATTACCACCAAGTTTGGAAGAATTCTAAAGAATACCACGCTGTTTTGGAAGAGTTGGCTTCAATGGAGACTGAGCTTATAAAGATCCCCGAGGAAAAGAATGCCGACAGCTTGAAACCATACGCTACGGGATTTTTCACTCAATACTGGATGGTCACTAAGAGAGTGCTTGAACAGAACTGGAGAAGCCCTGTGTACACCTACAACAAGCTCTTTTTGACCATCATCTCGTCGCTTTTCAACGGATTTGTGTTCTTCAAGGCAAACAACTCGCAGCAAGGATTACAGAACCAGATGTTTTCCATCTTTATGTTCTTGCTTATCTTCGAAACTTTGGTCGAACAGTACCTTCCCTACTTTGTCTCGCAGAGATCATTGTACGAGGTGAGAGAACGCCCTTCAAAGACTTTTTCATGGGTTGCGTTTATCACTGCCCAGATCTCGGGTGAGATTCCTTGGAATATCTTGTGTGGTACTATTGGTTACCTCTGTTGGTACTACCCACTTGCACTCTACAACAATGCGGCTCAAACCCAAGCAGTTGCTTCTAGAGGTGCTACTATGTGGTTTGCACTTGTGCTCTTCTTCATCTACACCTCTTCTATGGGACAGTTGTGCATTTCTTTCATGGAGTTGGCCCACAATGCTGCCAACTTGGCCAACTTACTCTTCACCATGTGTTTGACCTTCTGTGGTGTTATTCTCTCCAAGAGCAGCATGCCTAAGTTCTGGTTGTTCATGTACAGATGCAACCCATTTACATATTTGGTATCTGTGGTGTTGTCGGTGGGCTTGGCTAACTCTTCTGTTGAATGTTCCGAGTCCGAGTTGTTGAATGTCGTTGCTCCTGCTGGCCAAACCTGTTCCGAATACATGGGTGAATATATTACTGCTAAGGGTGGCTATTTGATCTCGGAGCTGATTGCTGGGGTTTGTAAGTTCTGTACCATGTCGTCCACGAACAAGTTTTTGGAAGGGGTGAGTGCAAACTTTTCCACAAGATGGAGAGATATTGGCATCTTCATTGTTTACATCGCCTTCAACATGATGGCCACGGTATTGTTTTACTACGTGGCCAGAGTGCCTAAAGGGAACCTCAAAAACTGATGTGGGTTTCTTTGATTTGTTATGACTACTAATGACTGTTTGATTTTACGATTGATTTTAGATTTTTTTTCTTTTCTTTTTCTTGTTGTTTTTTATAGACCTGTAATTGATATAAATTGTATATACCAAATTTGTAGTAAAAATGTGCACAACTAACGGGATGTCCTAGTTCGTATTTTAAAACATCCACTCTGATCCAGATGAGGCAAAATTTCAGCACCGACACTAAATGGGAGCCATGAATACAATCCAAACACTTGACAAGATATTTATTTATTAGGTGAAGCAACACTAAAAACTATTACAAGACTCAACTCGCGATCTAACTGTACAAGTCATCATCCTCGGCCTCGTTCGCAAAGGCTGCGCCACTGGTAGCAGCCTCAGTTTCTCCACCTTCGGAGAATCTGAAGTTTGTGAATTGACCTCTGGAGGCCTGCAATTGCTGTGCGTAGGATTCGTAACGACGCAAGTCGGCATCAGAGACGGAACGCTTGGCGGTCTTCATTGCCTCTTCGAAGTGCGCCCTGGAGATGTAAGGAACTGGGTCCTCTTCCTCCTCTTCCGTCTTGGCCTTGTCGGTCATTTCTACATCACCAGACTGTTCTTGCTTGACGGCTTCAGCGGCTTCAGCAGCCTTAGAAATTTTGATTTGGGCCTCGATGGAGTCCTTGATAGCAAACTTGGCTGCTCTTTGGACAATGTACAACAAGTCGGCACCAGAGAATCCATGGGTAATCTTGGCAATCTCTTGCAAGTCCATACCTGGCTCCAATGGCGTGTTTCTCAATTGAGCCTCCAAGATGGACAATCTGGCGACCTCGTCTGGCAATGGGACGTAGATCAACTGGTCCAATCTTCCAGGTCTCAATAAAGCTGGGTCGATCTGGTCTGGTCTGTTAGTGGCACCAATGACGAACACGTTCTTCTTGGCATTCATACCATCCATCTCGGTCAACAACTGGTTGACCACTCTGTCGGAAGCACCACCGGCATCGCCGCCACTAGAACCACCTCTAGCCTTTGCAATGGAGTCCAATTCATCCAAAAACACCACAGTTGGAGCAGCAGCTCTGGCCTTGTCAAAGATGTCACGAATGTTGGACTCGGACTCACCGTACCACATACTCAACAATTCTGGACCTTTAACCGAGATAAAGTTAGCAGAAACCTCAGTGGCAACAGCCTTTGCCAACAAAGTTTTACCGGTACCTGGAGGACCGTAGAACAAAACACCCTTGGAAGCAGCCAAGCCAAACTTCTGGTATTGGTCAGGATGCAACACAGGGTACTCAACAGTCTCCTTCAACTCGTTCTTGATACCGTCCAAACCACCAATGTCGTCCCAGGTGACATTGACGTTCTCAACGACAGTCTCACGCAAGGCAGATGGGTTGGAGTTACCCAAGGCGAATCTGAAGTTCTCCATGGTGACACCCAAGGAGTCCAAGATTTCAGCGTCGATGGTCTCTTCCTCCAAGTCGATAAGGTCCATCTTCTCACGGATCTGTTGCATGGCGGCTTCAGAACACAAAGAAGCGACATCTGCACCAACGAAACCATGGGTCTCGGAAGCAATAGCCTCCAAGTCGACGTCATCAGCCAACTTCATGTTCTTGGTGTGAATCTTCAAGATTTCCAACCGACCTGCAGCATCCGGAACACCAATGTCAACCTCTCTGTCGAATCTGCCGAATCTTCTCAAAGCAGGGTCGATGGAGTTTGGTCTGTTGGTGGCGGCAATAACCACCACGTTGGAACGAGCTTTCATACCGTCCATCAATGTCAATAATTGGGACACAACTCTACGCTCGACCTCACCGTTGGTCTTGTCTCTCTTAGGAGCAATGGAGTCGATCTCATCGATGAAGATGATGGAAGGCGAGTTCTTCTCGGCCTCCTCAAAGGCTTTTCTTAAGTTGGACTCAGACTCACCGGCCATCTTGGACATGATTTCAGGACCGTTGATCAAGAAAAAAAACGCACCCGTTTCGTTGGCCACGGCACGCGCCATGATAGTCTTACCTGTACCAGGAGGACCGTACATCAAGATACCCTTTGGTGGTTTGATACCAATGGACTTGAACAATTGAGGGTGTCTCAAAGGCAACTCAACCAATTCTCTGATCTGGGCCATTTGTTTCTTGCACCCACCAATGTCATCGTATCCAACATCATTCAAGTTGTTTTCCTCATCCTCACGGTTGATTGGCTCACCCTCACAGTGGATAATGGTGTCCTGGGCCACAATGGCGAACTCCTCAGGGTCGACGTCAACCACCTTGAACTCCACCTGGCGCATACCTCCACGCACAGTGAATAAGTCACCCTTACGAACAGGACGGTAGGTCTCGACGAAGTACGGCTTCAAGTAGACGTCGAAAAGAGAGCCGGTGATTCCCTCCACGGTGTCGGAAATAGGCAAGACGGAGATTCTGCTGGCATACTTGATATCAGGGCATGGGTGGATGGAGACAATGTCGCTCAAACGCACACGCAAGTTGTTACGCACACATCTGTTGATTCTGGCCACACCATCCTCCATATCGTCGTCGGCCAACACAATCAAAACGGTGTCCTTCCGCTTCTTTCCCTTGACGAGAACGGTGTCTCCACGGAACAACTCAAGGAGCTCCATCGTGCCGGAGGACATGGTGATGACGGAGTTATCGTCGTTGGTAGCATCATCCACGATCAACGCGTTGTCTTTCTTCTTGCGTCTCAAGATAGCAGTTGCGGTCTTGTCTTCTTTGGAGTCTGCGCCCGAAGCGTCTAGCAATGGTTTCTTATTGTCAACCATGGTGATTATTTATGATTTGGGGTTGTTTTTGTTGAAAGGATTTCGCTGTTCTTTGGTGGGATTCTTATGAAAGACACAAAAAACTGCAAACTGGATGTTTTTTTAAAAAAATCGGAGGTATTTTGTGGAAAAACAATTGCCCTGTTTGAAGAAAGAAGTCTAGTTGCCACTCGAGGTTGGCCACCTATGGCCACATGGACAGTACGCGCGGAGGATAACCCGGTCGGTCCTGGTGCACGGGTGTATAGCTGTTTCTGGGGGGCGAATTGTTGGAATCCTCACTGAAAATTGACACCGCGCCAGTTTGCGACAGAAGATTGTGGAAGCATGGCGAAGAAAAGAAAGAGGTTGGAGGAAAATGGAGTTGCGCGAGACAAAGCCCGGAGAAAGTCTAGCGTGGTGGGGTTCAGGCGAGTTCATAAATGGATGGTTTAATTTTTTCAGGTGTTGAAATCAGAAAAGTAAACAAAAACAAAAAATAAAAAATGACCCCGAAAATCTAGAGGAGTAAGAATTTGTAGAGGAGGAATTTGTAAGAAAATTTATGGATTGCATTGTTGTGGGTGGGGACTGACTGTGGTGTTATATTACGTGTTATATTATGTGTTATATTATGTGCTGACATTGAGTGCAGTTTAATGTCGACATATTTTGTGGATGTTCGTAGAAATAATGGCCCCAAATGCATGAATCAACATCTTCTCACTTAAATATTGAAGGTTAATTTAATTAATTGTTAGTCAAGATAATTCGCATTCACTACATAACGCTCAATACCACGGAAAATCTCAACTTTCTGTCCCATCCCAAAGAAGATTAATTAGATATTGAATATTAACATTCTGCCTAAACTAAAGCATGTATTCGAGAGACAGAAGCTTAGCCTCCAGAATCTGGAGTAGTCTGTCAGTTTTTATGAGATGATCCCACAGAACCATGCGCACATCCAATGGCATCATGCGGAAGTTGTTGAATTCTGCTTCCAAAGTATTCCTATGATGTTTATAAAAAGTCACTTTCCTGCGAAGTAAAGGGTCATTAAGGTCGGGCTGCCCGCGTGAATTAAGCAAAGCCAATACCATGGCCCTGAGTTCGGCAACAGCGTAGAGAAAATGGCCACAAGTGCAATCGACTACAAGCGAACGCTCCATTATATCAACCACATTTACCATGACTTCAAACATGTGTTTCGTGTATACGAGCTTTTCCAAAAGCTCCAAGTTTGGCGGTTGAATATTTCTCACCAAACTATCGATATCAAGAATGGCAATACTGAGCATGTCGATCTGGCCTCCCAACTGGGAATAGTCAAAATCTGTTTCGCTAGCAAAGGACCTCACGAATGCAACAAAACGTTCTAAGCGTTCCTCAGCAACCCTTGTTGCGTTTCTGACGGGATCCGATCTGCGGTCAATTGAATATCTCGCCAGGCCGACGGCAGGTGTTTCGTTTTCAACGAGCCTGGGGTATTTTGTTGAAGTTTCTTTGGACTGGAGTACATTGATTTTGGAATAATGTTTTTGACCATCTAAGGGTGCTGCAATTACCACCAATGAAAAGATTGCGCTTGCAACCAAAGCCATATTAAGTCTCATTTCATGTACTTGAGAGTTTTGGAAGGTGTGATATGGGGAAATCTGGGGGGTATGACGATTAAATAGAGTTCTTCTGGTTCTGAATTATTGAAGGGGTGGAATTATTAAAAGTTTTGAATTATTAAAGGTTTTGATAATTGGGGCATAACCCTCCTTACTTATTCTTATCAAGAATTCATATTTGACTGGGGAACCGAAATTAGCTTTCTTCTGATTGGATGCAATAATTGAAGGAGCTTTTTTGTTTCTGAAATACCCCATGAACCAGGAACAATGAAGCTTTTGAGATTTTTACTTTGACTTCAAAAGACAATACAGTGGTCTGAGCTTGAAACAATATGATACAATACGTGGTGATATTCCTATTGAAGGGTGGTGCATGATAAATAGAGACGGATTTAAGTTAGAGTTTCATTGACAAAAATAGTTGAGAAGGACCCAGAAGAATTTTTGAATGATTGGCATGGGTTTAATGGGATGTTTGCTTTAGGGTGTCCGGTGCAACTTTCGAAGAGCACTTTCAAACTTTCCGTGCATTGTTTAATTCCGCGTTAGGAAGAATACATCGCATAGTTCATGGGAATATGCAAAATATGGAATAAAATACAACTCGACAATGAAACCTGTTGATATTATCTATTGTGCGATGATAGAAAATGGTTAAGGTGGGATTGTTTTTATGTTCATTGAAATGCCATAAACATTATTTCCACAGTTAAACCCGCCTAAACATCATGGCACGGAACTGTTCTACTATATCGAAGCGGGTCAGTTGGAAACTTTCTGCAAAACCTTGAATCACGGAAATGTTTTGAGTTTAAGTGAAAAAACAGTACATTAATCCTCTCAGCAAATTCTCGGAATGTTGCTTTTGGTACCTGGTGAAGATAGGAAGTACTCCCCTAGATAATTACAACCATTACTGGGAATCAACCTTTTGGGTTTCCAATTGCTTCAAGGGCTTAAATTTACTGAGAAATATCCCCATCTGAAACTCAGAAGAGATTATCTTCAGGAAAACCGCCTAGTATCTGTATATTTGCTGTGATGGGGTGGATTTGCCTTGGAAGAATTTGAGGGCCAAACAACCACTACCAAAGCATGTGGAGCAAATGATATCAGAAATCCTTTGGTACTGGAAAGTGGAGCTTTCAAGGAAAAGAAGTTATGGTTTAAGTTATAGGCCATGTTTTACAATATCAGGCCAATTGAGCTTTTGCTCTCTAACCTAATTGAGCTTTTGCTCTATATCCCAAATGTGTAATCATGTCCCTGAATCCGCTCGACCATATAATGCTGATTTATCCGGTTAACTTTAATTCTGACTGGAAATGCAAACATGATTCCGAGAACATTAAGAAGGAATTAGCAACCCTACCGTTTTCCTCGCCATCTACGCCAGAAGCCACGGACGGTTTTGTCACAATATACGTATCTACTACTTTCAACCAGGATGTGAGAAAGACCCCAAACGGGGCATACCCGCAAAACGTGGCCATTTTCATCGAAAAGGTATTTGTCGGGGATCGCATGTGCGTCTTCGATTATAAACCTAACGGTACAATAATAAGTGCTCATTCTGGTAGATTCTTGCAAAGAAACACCGAAGGAACTTTAATATTCCACGAGCTGCCATACTTAGGAGTTTCACTACTACTACATGCAAAGTCTCACGCAACGTATTCATCAAACACGAGGGTTTGTATAGTATGCTTACGATTCAAGGGACGTCTCGACCTTGATGTATCGGAATGGACTCTACAGAGGCTAATATTATGATATTTTATTATTTCTTTTGGGAGACTCCATACTCATGTTTGAAAGACGAATGTATTAGGCTCCAGCTTTTTGTGCTTACCCTTAATTCATGCACGGAACCGTTCTCTTAGTATCGTGACTAGTTTCCGGACTTCTTATAGTAAAATTATATATCTTCGATAGAAAACCCAAGAAATTCATGAATTTATGGTATTGGTACAGTATGGATACGCTGAATAGCCCTTTATGAACAAAATAGGACACATGTTTTCCGTATTATATTGATGTTTCTTTTCTGGTTCAGTTCCGTTTTTGCAAAATATCAAGGAGAATATTCTTTCTTCTCAGTCAACACATTTTTTCTTTCTCCAGCGGCATCGGCACTAACGCTGCATGGGCAGTAAAAGCTGACATTAACGTACTTGTCGATCGCCACGAAACCCCCAAAACTCGGTGAACTTTTGCGGCTCAGACTGAAAAAAGGACCCAGCTAATATAGAAATATCCTTAATGGTTTTGAATTTTCTCACAGGAAACTGGGTGCTGACTATTTCCTAATTAGGGGTTCCAACAACATTTCATGTGAAAACTGGCGAACCCCAAAGGTCTATTCTATTCTACTTCATGTTTTTCTAATTCAGGTCGAATTTCCTTCTCGTGAATTTTAGGGAGTTCTGAGTATTTTTCTAGGTACAAATAGTGAATATTTTTTCCGATGTTTCTCAAGAAACTAGAATTGATTTGCTGGTGATGCAAGACGGAAAATTACCTCTTTTGAAAAGAGGACCTTTCAGAAAATGGAAAATAGCCTTGGAATATACACCTGAAACACACTTAAGGTATATACTACTGAAATCCCTGTGCTCATAAAAGCCTTCGTAAATAACAATGTTAGAAATTAAAATATACAGTTGGTCTTACAGGGGTCTATAATATAATATGAAAACTTCAAGTGGAACCTTGTAGAAACGGGTCATGGTTCAACAGTTGGCAAACAGTGATGACTACTAATCAGGCAAAGAACGCGTGGAAGAAACCTTCATCTATCGAGAGGTAGCTGGTTTGGTGAGGAGAGGAAACAAGAAGTGCCAAGAAAAGTATTCTCTTACTGAGTTTACCAGACTTACGAGACAGTGCAATGAAGGGGGGCCTAAATTCAAAATGATTTCGTGTATCTCAAAGTGCCTCAAATATCTGAATATATGCTTAACAGTCATTTGCCGAAAAGTGTTATTAATTCCTTTTCCACACCATTTTTACTGGACAAAATCCCCAAAACTTTCGTACGGTAGGTTTTTCCGAAAACTGGATGAATAGATCAGGAATCAGGATTGCACAATAGGCAGGTGTAACTGAATAGCATATTCCATTTCGGAACACACAAAACTGACTCAAGGGGTGAATTCTGAAAAAATTGCCTTTAGAATACTTGGGTCAGTTCATTTGGTTGAGAAATTGAAGAAGCAAAAAAAAAAAAAAAAAAAAAAAACATAACGCATGTGCCAAAACTTATGGAAAGTGCACAATGGTTTTTTAGAAGATGTTTTATTTGCAAGTTTCCTCATTTCATCAAAAGATATTCCGAGAAAGTGGTTTAGTGAAATTCCTTTACTCTGAACTTTATCCTCTATTTTCTGTTTTATTTTTTGGTTTCAGATCTACAAATAGGCTAGTGGAAAGTTCTTATTCCCGCCCTTATCAAAAGTCCACTTATGCTATTATAAAAAATGGATAGGTATTGAATATGAGTTGAGGTTTTGACTGAAATACAGAAGGACAATAGACCCACCTAATAATACTCTTGTGGAATAGCGAATACCAATAAAACGTATTAGATTTTACGTACCTATACGTCAAGAATGGCCCCGGTGCTGCATTATAGGCACAGTGACAATTATTCTAAAACATAGTCAGGAAAGCATCCTCATCTAAGTCTCGCAATTTTGTAATAAATTGAAAATTACTCTTTCAAGCGTGTAATGAGCAGACGTGTATTTATAAACCTGGTGTAAGTAGCTCTTAATGGTGGTGCATTGCCCCAAATTGGACTAATTATACCATGCTGGCATCTTTGCCCAAAGAAGGAAATATAAAACAAGCATTCCAAGAAAATAGTTTGATACATAAGGGGAGTTTGAATCCAAATAAGATCAAAGAAATTGAACTTAGCAAAACAAAACATAGAAGTCACTAAAAACGGGGTTTCTTACTGCCTCATTATCATTTTCTTTGGCACTTGCTGGAGAATATATCCGTACGGGAGCATTATATATCCCCGAGCTTGTCTCTATGGGGGTTCCCAACGGGTTGGTTATAGAAAGCGATAAATGCTTTGTCAAAGAAGGAGTCTCATACTACTTCTTTGATGTAGAAGGCACCTTAGAATCCACAATGACTGGGAAATATTTAACTTTTAATGAAGGAGGGAAGCTTGTTTTGACTACCCAGCCTGATAGGAGGTTTGATGTGAGGACACAGCCAGGAATGTATCCTAAAAGAACTGTGAAATATAATGGAAAAGAAGTTTTTGAGTTATGTGATGATGGTCTGATTGGTTTTGACAGCTAGTGTGAAGATGCAATCAAGGTGTCCATTACCTATGAAGATTATATTCACTGGGAAAGATGGAAAAATTAGCCGGGGTGGGGTCAATTTAGTTAGTATTTTCTCAACCAAAGAAATAGGGAAAATCCCATTTATATATTGATTAAGACTGAGTCTACAAAGATGAAGCCCCAATGGTGTTAAGAAATCCCGATAAGAAAAGTATAAAACTGTCCACCATGGGAGTTCAAAGCATAGGTGCTGACAGTCAATGGTGTATGGGGTATCATTCAATGGCGTGCGATGTTGATGTTTGATGGTGAGGACCCCTAATAACTGTGTTTGACTAATTTTTCTGAACATTCAGATTATAAACAATCACTTATCAAAAAAAGACGACCAGTCTCCCGTATATGCTTTCACCTGATAGTATGATCGTTATGTGCAATACGTGGGTATAGCGATGGACATCTGAAGACCCCTGCCCATAAATTTGAAGCATTTTTCATCAAGACAACAAAATACTAGGGGGTACGCCCTTTTTATTGCCATCACAAGTCACAGGAATTAAAAGAAGATACGTCTATCTTTATTGCATTCAAGCAGTTTAGCATGTGCTCACCAGTATGCTGTGAGTCTCCAGATGTCCCTACAATAAAGAATGGTGAGAATAGTCCCCCTCCCCCATGAGAATAGTTACGGAGTTCTCCCTTGAAGGCTTGGTTATTCAGAAATGGCTAAAGCATGAAGAATTTACTATAGCTTCGAAAAAAAAAAAGAAACAGAAAAAAAACAATGAAAATGTGCTCCCCTATGTCATATTATTGAAAGATTATATGGTACAGACACGTCATTGGAAGCTCAGGTGAAAACTCCCATTCCTACATGAACTCATAGAACTTTTTTCCTTTTCCCTTTTTCCCTTTAAGCATGGTTTATGGGCACAGTGGACGCATTACATTTAACAAGTCGGAACCACTATAAAACGTTTACCTGTGCAAGCATAACGGACGCATCATCTAATACTCTTGAGATAAATCCAACAGATTCTCGCGCAAGTGAAGTATGCCCAACCAAGCAAGTGGTGTGCACATTATCCCCACATTTGAATGCTCAACCAGAGATGCCAGTCAGACGTGGAATTGGCCGAGCCAATTACCCAACTTTTTTCAAACCCTGGAATAAATCAATTGCAGAGTACAACTGAAAAATCATTTAAAAAAAAAGAATCAAAATGTCTACGGCTTGTGTCTTCTGCGACATTATCAAGGGGAAGATCCCCTCGTTCAAGTTGCTTGAAACTAAGTATACTTACTCTTTCTTGGATATTCAGCCTACTGCCGAGGCTCACTGTCTTGTGATCCCCAAACACCATGGAGCTAAATTGCACAATATCCCCGATGAGTACTTGGCCGACTTGCTCCCCACCGTGAAGAGATTGACCAAGGTTTTAAACCTCGACCAAAACAATTCGCCCGATGGAGAAGGCTACAACATTCTCCAGAATAACGGCCGTATTGCTCACCAGGTGGTGGACCACGTGCATTTTCATTTGATCCCCAAGAAGGACGAAGAGACCGGTTTGGGAGTAGGCTGGCCCGCACAAGAGACTGACTTTGCCAAGTTGGGCAAATTGCACGAGTCGTTGAAAGCTGCCTTGGAGAAGGCATAAATAAGGGGGATGATTGGATGTTTGTTATTTATGTAGGTGGAGTATAGGTGAGCAGTTTGGTTTAATAAAGATAATTGAAACGAGGGCTGTGAATGGACGGCAAGCAATTCTGTGTGGAGGTATATGTTGTATTGCGTGAGCGTTGTGGTAAGCATTAGGGATTAATTTTTTGAAGATTTCCCGAAGCAATGAAATCCACACGGAGATGTATTTTATTTTAATGGCTATTGGTTATATGAGAGAAGAGTTGGGATGAGTTTGGAGCCCGGAAAAGCGATAAATTGATGAATTCTCGAGAGGGTGCACTGCTCCGCTAGATTTTATATCAAAGATGTTGCTCTTGAGTCAAGGATCGTATAATTTCTCCTTCACACCCATTAATAGGCTTACTTAAAAGCCGTCTATTGGGGTTATTGAGTATGATGATTGGTCTTTCAAAAAGAACGAGTAATATCAAATCAAGAAAAATATTAGAGCTTATTGGAAGAAGTTCTGTCTATTGACCCAGAAGATTTTCAAAGACTAGTCGATTACCATAAAGTTTGTAAATCCAATGAATTATGTCGATGACTATCACCTCTCTGTATTTTTTGTTTAATCCTACCTCGCTAAAATTGGAACTCATAAACCTTGCTCCACATGTACATATTTATTATGGCCCCTGGTTCATTAGATTGCAATATTTGTGGCTGAAGATGCCGAAGATAGGTATATAGTGAATAAGAAGCTGTGATATCATCACGAGCAAGCCAACATTTTCATTCGAATATTCTGGCCATCTTTTTATTGCAATACACACAGCGAGGAATAACTCGTTTCCACTAAATATACATTCTAAGAGAGGAACAAACCTGTTCTGCAAGACACATCAAAATATGAAGCGAAACGGGTTAAGTGTTGTTTTAGTAAGAATTTTGCAAAACTCAATTGGCAGAGTCCTCTACAGCATAATTACGTTTTAAGGTTTTCAGAAAAAAACACCCCAATGTCGTGTGGCATCGACATTAACAAGGGCATTGCAGAAGAATTCACAAGGATTGCAAACCCTCCGATAATAAGGGGTTACATTATCACTACCTAATTTCTTCGCTTCTCAGTTTTAAAAAAGAAGTATCGGGCATTGATCACATACTATCCGTATGTACAAGAGTTGTGAATCATAACATGAACAGGTCCCCCAGGTATGTATGGAATGAAGGTGATATTGTTTTAGTCTGATAAGATTGTATGAAAATACGGATAAAGATATTTTCCTCCAAATTCTCGCAAAATGCTTGTCCCAATAACCGTTTCAGAAGGGATATCTAAGCATACCATTTGAATCGTTCTACTCAACATAGTACTATATACGGTGTCAGAAATAAGTAATTAAATCTGCAAATTGTAAGAAGACGATGAAAGAAACAGGTAGGAAGGAAGATTGTAGTAAGGAATCTGATTGAAGAATGTAGACTGAAGATTGATAGAAGATTGGTTGAAACCTATTATGTACTGAAAAGTAGCTAAAATAAGAATGGTTTTTCCATCATTAGATGTGGAAAATACCGGGATTTATAGATTTGATTTCCGGGTGCGCGCTGACTCACTTCGGCGGACCGGTGCTGGCTGAGGTGCGCCGAGTGCTGGCTAATGCTGGCTAGTCGCTTATACTTTACCTGACATACGGCCTTCGAGTCGCTTCAATCACCTGAGTCCTATTACGGGTAGAATAAGTAAGATACTTCACCAAGAAGACCAATAAGTAAACAAGAATAGTCCCAATTTCCACTAGAACACCGACCTACCAACTGATCTACCCAAATAAACTGACCTACCCAAACCAATTGAATACCCAGAGTTCCACTCTCCAGGCTTTACCCCAGATAAGTCACTGCACATAACCCCCACGTCCGTACACCAGCAACATGACTTTCCAGATTAAGTCAATGACAGAAAGAAAGCAACGCAGAATTCCACCAAAAATACATAATCTGCCTCAAAAATAACTCTCTAAAAGATGTCCCAACCAGAAGCCGACTTCAAGACACAATTCGGCAGCTGGACCGCCCGTGTGGGTGCGCAGGCCTCTTCCAGTTCCGCACCAGTTTTCGCAGATTGGTCTGACTATGTGCGATCTGGGGCTAATAATCTCTACGATGCCTTACCTTCATACACCACAAGCACGTCTGCATCCCAAGAACCATCATGGTTCCAGCTCAGTCGGTTTGAGCGTGTGGTGGGGTTTGGGTGCTGTTTCGGAGCGCTGCTTCTTTGTTTCACCTTGGGTTTCTTCATGTTTCCGGTGCTTGCATTGCGGCCCAGTAAATTTGCCGTACTTTGGCTGATGGGGCTGCTTCTTTTTGTTGTTTCTTTCGGGATTCTCCAGGGCCCGCTTGCTTACTGGCGACATATTACCAGTGCCGGCCGGATTTTTTTCCTGGCGGTATTTTTTGGTCTGATTTTTGTCACCATGTTCAGTGCCGTGGTGCTAAAATCGACCATATTGACTATCGTTGCCAGTATCATCGAACTCTTTGCTATTCTTTATTATGCCTTCAGTTACTTTCCTTTTGGCACCACCACACTCACGTGGTTCTCCAGCTATATTTTTGGATACGTGGGAGGTCTTTTTGCGGGTCTTTTTTAGAGTCTTCTTTAGTCTTTGGGTATGATTAGCCAAAACAACCTCGACCCCCACGAATGATGTTCAAACTGGAGATGGTGTGTATTTTACTTTAAAGACTGTCCATATACCAAAGTGAAAATTCCGATAGGTTTATACACATGTCTGTTCTGCTGTCATTGACTTCTTCATGATGTTTCCGTATGAGACCCGTATACGATATTCATAACCAGGGTCTGGATGCAATAAAGACAGGAAGCTTCAAGTATTTGATAAGTCGTTCTTCTAGCGGTACCCGTCTTTGTTTGGTCGCATGGATTGCGTTTCTCGGGTTGTTAGGCGAAACAATTGATGGGATACCTGGTCATATTACGCCAGGGATCAGGCTATCTATAATATGCCACAAATTTCTTGTGAGCCTGGAAAGATGTGTATGTAGATTGATAATTTTATGATTTTGACGCGACTTAAATAGTAGTGATCTCATTATCTCAACCTAATATTTGATGCGAGGGTATAGTCAATGTAGTTGGAGGTGCTTTGGAGCGTCTATCGTGTGGTTGTTCCATTAAGCATACATGGTTCTGGTATGTAATTACTACTGCTGAATGATGTAATCTTCTCGATTCACTTAAATAAGTGTTGAATAGGGCTGGATGAGGATATTACACCAGGTAGCATTAACAGTACTCATTCTTGCTCTTAGAATTTTCATTGGTTCTGGCTCTTCGTCCATGGAATAAATCAGATCAAGGCATCGAAAGCCATCATTTATTACCGAGGAAGAGATCCCAGACATATATCTTATGGTGAATTAAATCTTTTGTTATTTAAGATTATTTGGCATCCAAAACAGTTATTTCTTCAAGATTAGAGTGACGTATATTTTATCACTGTTTCGTAATAGAACCTCGTATTTATGTGTAAATCATGAAGAAAAAGCGGGTCTTTCTATTACTGGCCGACAGCCTGACAAAGCTCAAGTTCATGCCTCTCCTCAACCAGAATACAATCTAAAGCATATAACCCCAAAAACCTCATCCAGGCAAGAACAATAATATGCACTATTTGACAGAACCAAGACCGTATCATATGAAAACATTTCTGACACGACTGATGTAGTCAGGGATATATTCACCGGAAGAACTAACGTAACCATAGTTATATGGTGAGCTTTCTACACCCCTTGGGAAGGTTACTTTATACCGACCAAACTCAATCTGATGTCTTCAAAGACTTAGCGTATTAATGCTACCGCATCCTCACATGAACCTTCTTGATCCCCAAGAAGTACTAAAGACTCGCTCGTTGAATCGTTCAATTATTACAATACATGTTAATGTTACACTTAAACCCCCGAATCTTACAATAAACACCCCCCGTCAAATCGTACAAGACATAATCATCATCAATGTCATATGTGAACCTGCACCTCGAAGTCCTCCTCGAGCTCAGTATCGCCAACCACCGCATCAAGATCAAGTTCCTCATCTTCAAAGACCACACGGCCCTGTCGCCCCTGGGTTTCCTTGATACCCTTCTCTTGCATGAAGTACTTAAGAAGACTGCGTATCTCAGTGGTGGGACCCACCTCGACCTCAATCCGCTTATTATCCTTACCTTTGAGGCCAATCACGAAAAATTCACTCTTATCCTCCGGCTCGGTATTCGCGGGCACTTTAGCTGGTGCGGACTCTGTATCGTCGTCCAGCAAAACGTAAACCAGCTTTTCATCGACGAGGCCTATAGAAAATTCGTCTTCTATCTCCGGCTCTTCCCTGAACTCGGTGTACAAGTTTTCGAAATTGGCCACGTGCTCTTTAGGAATATATAAACAGGTTATCTTCGTCACGGCATTTGCGCCTGGTTGCGGGATTCTTAACGTGCTAGGCTTGAAGAACGGCTTTAGCTCCGACCGGCCTTCCACCCATACTAAAACACCATAATCCCAATAGTGTGGGTCACGGAACTTTCGTAGTGTTTCGGCTCGCAACTGGTCTGTGAGCTGGCCAAAGGTGGTATCACCAGAAATTTCTTTCTCGTACTCCAATGGAAGTCCTAGACGAGAGGTCACCTTCACCAGATATATACGAGAATGTTCATCGGAAACTTCGGCCTCCTTCTTTGCTAGACCACTGAAAAACTCCTTTAAGTCCGGATCGAGGCCATCTGCAACATCCTCTTGTACTATATCCGCACTCAACGGTTCAAGGACCGCACTTTGTGTGGCTTCGACATCTGGTACGCTTTGCAAGGGTAATGCCGCATATGTGTTGGTGGTATTGATCTTCGTGTCCAAAACATCCAAGGGAAGCTCCAGCACAGTGTCGGGGCTGGAAGAATTGTTGTCTGGCCATTTTTGTGCGATAATTAGGCCGTGCTTCGCAGGAGATGGACTCTGGTTATGACCCGGAACCAACGGCAGCTCGACGGGGTCAGAATCCACGAAAGATTCATTGGCAGAGTGGTATACAAGGGAAACATCCTCCGAGCTCAACATTACGGCGCTCGAAGCATCATTGCCGGGTGGGTTTGATGCCGAAACTTCTTGTTTCGGTAGGCCTGGGGCCGTAGTAGGCAGCGAGGAAGAACCAGGGCCAGAACCAGAACCAGAGCCAGACCCATCGGTTTCAGGAGGCTTCGCTGGAAATTTCACCCGGGGTTTCTTCTTGACAAAGAAATCATCATCATCAAGGAAAGAACGTTTTTTCTTTTTGGGTTTCACTGGCAAATTCGGCGTGTCCGTCATGGTGAACACAACCCCAAGTTTATTTGTGCTTTCGTGATGTAGTGCTCTGGGCCCAGACCCATGCGGTTTAGCCCTAGCGAGGCGCGATTTCGTGGGCCCGCGTTGCGGGTAGGGCCTAGTGCAGGCGCATAAGAAACGCGTTTTCGGCCCAGGTGGTTAGGCGTGCAGAATAAGGACCCCGAGGAATAGTATCAAGGATATCAATTAGTTATTATGATATTGAGAGAAATGGTGTATGGGGTGAAATGAATTCAATTCAAAAGTAAAATTTTATCTGGGGATCTAGTTCATTCGATTTTTCTTCCGGTAAGGTTAATCTTTGATAGGGCTTTTACGATAGTTGTGTGGCACCAGGTTTGGCACCCAATTCCTTCCCACAAGTAGTTCTAGAAGTCTTGTTCCCAAGCGGTGGTAAATATTGTTTATAATGTATCGTGTTTGTCTTTTGCAGACATTATGAAAATTAAGAAAAGTCTTATGGCTCATGAAGTCCAACCTTATTCACTTGAAGAAATCAAGTAAATGCTGGAAAATATATATTTTCTACTGAGTCCCGAGCTTGCGAATGTTACTCCGAAATGTAAGGCCCAGAAGGATGCCAGCAGGCTCTTGGCAGTTTGAAGGGGTATTGGCTTCAGGAAAAGATTTTCATAATAATTGAGGGCCACCAAAGAGATCAATTAGTTATACTTTTTGGTATGTAATTTCTTGTTACGACTTATGTCAACCAGCTTTGTTTCTTCATCTCACCCATCACTTGTAATTAGGCATTCAAGATAGGAAACAGACATGAACCAATAAATAAAAGAATTGATAAAGGAATACTTTCAAGGGCACAATCCCCATTTCATTTCTTTCGCAATTTCAAAGAGCACTATATTATCTAGATCTATGTTATGCTCATGATGTGTAAATACCCCTAAATGTAGCCAATTAACTTATGGAAATGACCACACTTATTAGGCCAAACGGGGCCACCTGAAGAAAGTACGCGCGGAAATCATCCACATTGAGCACAGTCGAATACACCCTTCACAGTAAAAGAACAGAAGACATGGACACTATAGTCACCTCATAATTTTTTTTTACGTTTGACCCAAACATCCATTATCTCTTAAAAGTTGTAACTTTCGTACCCCTAAAAGTTAATAACAATGCAATTGTACTCTTGAACAAGTGAATTACCGTTAATAGATATCTCGCACCCCTTATTAAACGTGCCTAGTAGCCAATAAGGCTTTACATATCTAGAACACGAATCAAACTCTTTGACCTGAGGGTTCATAGTTCCAAAAGACATTTCCATATAATACCAAATCCTTCTTTCTAACACACGACTCTCAATAAATAAAGTGTGTTTAAAGTTCTGTGTTCCCTGCTCAAACACCAGTTATGGACTCAGCCCCCACCAGCCCCGGGTTGCACCGCACTTCGGCAAGGGCCCTTGGGGCCCCACCATATTAATAAAGCTGCGCAAGGCCCGTGTCGCACATCCATCACCAGACAAAAAAGAAGATCTCACCCATTGAAAACATTATTAAATACGGTAAACACATAAAACACCAAACAATTACCGACATACATACACAACACAATGTCTTCGGAAACTAGCAAGCTTATTCTCAAGGCCAGCTTGCCACGTACGGGAGACCTCAGTTTTGTGGGTCGGTTCCACCACAATTTCGGCTTTGAAGCCGGGCTTTTCGAGTACCTTCTAGATCAGAAAGATATGTGGGGCGAAAAGCTTTTCTATGTGAACGAAGGCCAATTCAGCAAATGGGTCGAGCAAGGAAAACATAAAGTCAGAGAAATCCCCGTCATCTCGGGGTCCTCGGGGTTCCCGGCGGCTAAATTGGAACCGGTTTCCAAATCGGACTTTGACGCGTGTTTCGGCCAAAGTGATCCCATCGATTTGAACATCACAAAAGGCGGCAACGCGGCACATCATACACTCAAAACGGGTGAATCTGTATCTCTCAAAGATACAATTGACCGCAACGGGCTTGCGGTACACGTGGGTGGGTATGTAACGGCTATGAAATGGCTCCATTACTCCACAACCTCGCTTTTGGCCGTGTTCGTCATCAACAGTAAAGACGGTCTTTCTAGCGTGATAAATGACCCATCTTTAAGTGTCTTCCAACAACCGGCCTCGGTCCCACGCAACGTCAAATCTGCGCTCCAAATATGGCAGTATAACGTAGAACTGTCGTCGCTTACGCTCTCTCAGGTGTTCGATACGTCAACATACGGTGTAACATCGCGACTCGTGTTTGTTCCTGCTAAATATACAGGTGGTGAACATGGAAGTGATTCTGGAAGTGACTCGGGCGTGCTTCTGGGGATTTTCACCGACGGAATGCTCCACTTCTTCGACATACACGCACAATCAGCACCTTCCCCTACCTATCACAAAGTCACCCAACCGTCATGGTCTATTTCTCTCTCCGCAGAACGCAAGAACCATACATCTCCGATTCCTCTTACCGGATTCGACTTCCTTGACCATGAAAGAGTCGTTGTTGGTACATTAGATGGCGCAATTGCGGAATTCAGTCTCCCCAGTAATAGCACTTCACAAAACGAGGATATTCACATTCCATCTTTTGTCACATACGTCACTGATTCGATGATCACCTCGGTATGTGTTGCCGATGTGAATGCTTCGAAGGTGATGCTTGTAAACACGGCCACTGCACAGTCGTTTGCGATACAATACGACCAAATTCGCCAAGGTAGAGTAGAGCTTGGATATACAATTTCCACCCTTCAGCCACTATACCACCGCATGTACCGTATTTTTGTCTATCCTGATAGTGCCGAAAGTATTGGATACACCTTTGCCCGGTACCCTCATCAAAAGCACAGCTTGCTTCTTAAGACGGAATTAATCTCCACCTTCCATGTGAGTGAATACCTCAACCATCCTTTTGCCGTCGTAGGAAATACTTGTGGGGATGTGTACGTGATGAACATCGGAAGAAAAATATTTGGAATGCCAAAAGCGCATAATAAGCTAGTGGTACCGCTCAAGATCTGGACCCTATACAAAGCTCCCGGCGAGTCTGGCCTCACACTCTCTGGAGACTATATACCCGTGACACCTGATCGAAACGAGGTCATGTCGACATTCACTCCTCCAGAAGTGGTCATCTCTGCTGCAGCATGGAACGAAAACTTCCAGGGAAGTTCCACCTACGCCTTTGGTACTTACACCGGGTTACTCGTATTGGAAAGGCTCGACCCTGTGCTTATTTAAATGTGGTTTTGGGTGTCATTGCTACTTCTGTGATAAATACAATATCTCATCGTGGGTATACATTTGAGCTTTAGACGTACGAGGTAGCGCATCAACCTTTTGGCGCTTCTTTACGCACCAACGCCTTTTTGGAGAAGTCTTACACACATATACATACTCGTTAATAGATGGGAACGTTTCGGTCTACTTCAAGACTCCATTTGTTGATGCCACCCTTCACGTCGTGCACATTCCTGAATCCTAGTTCCAGTATAAGTCTGCGTGCTGCAAGCTGTGAGTCATTCCCGTATCGGCACAAGACAAATACCTCGTCTTTTTCTTTACTGAAGTTTGGGGGTAGATATTCATCAATGGAACCTGCTTTTGAAAGCGTACGTTCCCAGTCGATATTTATAGCATTCGGGAGACGAGTAATTTCAAACTGATCCTTTGGACGAACATCCAAAACTAAGAGAGAGGCGTTGGCCTGCAATTTCTCTGCTAGTTCATGGACTGACTTCCGGTTTTCCGCAGGGATGGCGTCATACGTGATCAGACCACAGAAAGCAGCATAGTCAATTTCATTTGACTCGATTTGCTCCTTCAGAATAGTTGGGGTTTCGCCGCAAACAGCGCATCCACGCTGACGGCCACGCATCTTGAAGACTCGCATGGTTTGTTGTGGGAAGGCAGAGTACATGGCAATGAAGGGAGTGAATTTATCTTGGTAAAAGTTTGTGAGTACCTTGATGGTTTCTGTGGCTAGTGATATCCCCGTGAGACCAATTGCCAGTCCTAGCACGCCAGCATCCGAACATGTAGGAACAGAGTCTGGGGTGGGTGGTTTCGGGTGGAAACACCGGTAACAAGGGCCTTCGTTCTTGTAGTTAAGGATTGTGATCTGCCCGTCGCTCTTCACACCTGAACCACTGACAATAGTCTTCCCCAAAAGCACGGATACGTCATTTATAAGGTACCTAGTGGCGGGGGTGTCTGTGCAATCCACCACTAAGTCATACTGGGCCACAATATCAAAAGCGTTCTCATTGCTGAGGCGAACCGGATGGGTACGAAGCTCTACGTGGGGATTGAGTCGCAGAAGGTGTATTTTGGCCGACTCACATTTAAGCATTCCAACAGAATCGGTGGTATGGAGCACTTGTCGATGCAAATTGCTCTCATCCACTGTATCGTTATCTAGAATGCCGATCTTGCCGATTCCAGCCCCGCACAAATATAACAAGGCGGGACATCCTAATCCACCGGCACCGATGACCAAGATACTCAGGTTTTTGAGTTTAAGCTGTGCTGTAAGCGACCCAAACCCAGGCACTATCATCTGACGGCCGTATCTTTTATACTCATGCAAAGACATGGGTAATTCTGAAGGGATCTCCTCACTTACATCTTGTCGGAGCGGTGTGACTAGGAAATTTTGACCATTTCGCAAGGCCTGGTTTTCGATTTCCAATTGGGCGATCCTTGCTTTTAATTCTTCCATTTCTTGGTCCATGGCTGGAGAAGAGATGGGGCCGAACGATGCGATGTGATGCATACAGCAGGTTGTGATGTAAGTGTGCGCGCGGTGCGCGCGGTGCGGTGCCGTACAATGTGGCCAAGCGGGCAGACACCAGGCCAATACGGAAATTGTGGAAGGAATATCAATGCCAGATAAAAAAGCGACGTCGATCTATGAGTTTCTGGAGACCTGAAATCTTACATCTTTGATTTTGCCAGGTTACTTTACTTTTCGTCGTGAAGCATTATCGTCGTTAAATGAAAAAGTTCGTATGTACGTGTTGCATGCTTCGGGCCTGGTACCTCGGACTGGGGCCAGCCACTTGGGCCCCGCGAACACATTGGCAATGGAAAATAGGAAAAGCTAAACTTTTCAAATGACTCCGCTTTCTGTGCTTCCCTCTTTTAATAAGTTTTGGCCCCATAATTAGATTTTCAAAAACTTTAAAGTGTTGTTGGTGCCTTTACCTTATTTTTTTTCTTCTTTGAATTCGTTTCGTCCGCTTTTGGTATTTTTGACTTATGAGAATCAAAGACTTTCATCTCATACAGCATGTACAGTTGTGATTTATTCAGCATGGGTGTTTTCACCTAATGCATTTGAAATCACGCGTATCCCGATTCATTCACTAAGTGGATCCATTTAGCATATCATATCATACCAAAAAATATGTTGCAACCACCACCACAGCCATAGTCATGAGCCAGTTGTTTCTTTGATCTAGACTATACCTTTCGACAGGGTTATACTGGAAGTCTAGATGGGCCACCAGTTGCGGCAGAGGCACGTCTCTTTGCTTCCAAAGAATTAAGATGGAGAGGGTAATTATGACTCCTGCAAGAGATCTTTTTAGGGGAATTCGGCCACACATTGGGTAGATGTGAAGTAATCAGGCGAAGTATCACTGAAAGCTGGCACTGAAAAATTGCCTGGAATGTGGAAATGAAAACAGTGTTATGGTAAAAACACTTATGAAAATAATTGGGAAACTTTTGGAGGTCTTGGATTTTTCATGTGGCCCTGTTAACCAAAAACAAAAAAAAAAGAACTTATGGAGAACTTCTGGGTGTTCACCATATAAAAAGGTGACGACTAGTCTATTTTATATAAAGGTGTGGATCTCTGCACAGGCCCAACAGGAGATGGTCCATGATTTTCATGCGCTTTCGTTTTTTCGCCGTGCGGCTGAGTCAAGTGACCAACACCGCGAAGGAGTCGCGGCTTGCTACTCCAAAGGTTCATTTGAAATTATGAAAGGATAACTGGAATGGCTGGGTTTCTGGTCAAGAAAGTAAAGGCAGTTCTATTTATGATTCAAATATGCGTGCACTATTCATTTATTCTCCATCAGAGTTTTTTCTGAGGGGTGATTAAGAGACAGGACACACATAGCAGATAAAACATTGAAGTAGGAACGGATTAAGTTTGGGAAAAAGATTGAATAATTCAAACTACCAAAAAGTGGCACGTTTCTTCTTGCATTTTCAAGACGATGCCCAATTGTGATCTACGTTTTACAGGCCAATTCGTTGAGTTTCCTTTATGGTGAGAAGGTTATTTTCCTGGGAATTCATATAGTTCAGAACGGATACTTAAGGTGAGGACTTCTTGCGAGGTAATCAAACCATTTATTGTCGACTCCAAGCACGCGAGATAACATTAACCAAGATCACTTAATAAGCACGTAATATCTTCTTTTCGCTCCCACGATCTAATTGCTGAGTGCCTTTAAACTGATTTCAGGCTTCGTCAAAACAAAACATTAAAGAAAACTTACCTGGAGACGTACCTACCGTCAACATCAAAACCATCAAAGGTACTAATAGATACCCCAAAAAGTGCATCTCCATCAAACTGAGAACTATAAAATTTTTTATCAACAGTCTTGGTTGTGATCAAGGTTATTAGTTGAGAAAGATATTCAGCTGTATATATGACTGATACATGGAAATATTATTGGTGCCTCGCTCTTTTCTGTCAGTCATGTCTAAATTATCAATTGGGCTTTTGGTCTGATTCCCATAGAATGCCCAGAGATGAAAAAGATATCGATTACGCGCAACCCTGATACATTGTACACACACTAATTCCCGAAGCAAATGCCACCTACACCACCTAAAAGCAAAAAGACTTCGAAAAATGTAAAAAGCTCATACATCCCTATTTGTCCAATAAATACATAGTTATATCCAGATGTAACTTACAAGACTACTTGCAGTAACTTGTTTGGGACCGTGGTTTTGGCAACGCGCGCCAGTCCGAAGTCGCTCGGCCCGATACGCGATTGTAGCCCTGGATGCCTGCGAGCCACTGCACCAGACGGCCCAAGACGGCCCCAGATCTGGAGCCGTTTGTGGTGGCACCAAAAAAACGAAAACAAGAAATATACATCACCTAGATCATTCACAAATAAAAGTGTTTCTTTAATCACAAAAAGAGTGTAATCTGCAAGAAAATACTGTCCAAACCCCAAAAATATTTGTTCTTCCAAAATATTTCCTACCCTTTTCTCACAAAGATTCAACCACATAATGGCACTCTCACTAGTAGACCTCCCTTCGGAAATCCTTGAACTTATCTTTGAACAAGTCACACGAAAAGATGTCAAGAACCTATCACTCACATGCCGAAAGTACCGCAAACGGGTCGTACCATACCTAATGCGACTGCTCCATATGACATGGGACCAAGTCCTGGAGCTAAAGCGCACCATGTCGGGCCTGGAAGTACAAGTCCGAGATACTCTGGCCCGGATGCTTTGTGAATACATCCACATCACCACGCCCGATGCACGCGCCGAGTATCACCTGGATGCGTTTGGGCTGCTCCTTTCGCCCGATATATTCCCCAACCTCCACCATGTTTGTGTTCGATCACTAAGCCTGTCGTACTGGCTCAAGTACAACAAGTGTTCGCATATCCGCAGTCTAAGTCTCATCAATGCGGATGACTCGCCTTCTCTTAAAGTCTTTTGTTTGTCACATCTAACTGACTTCACTGGCTTAAACCTGCTTACCCTTCAAAGGTACCATTTTGACTGGCTGGTGGATAAAATGGGAGACGATACGGAAGTACCTGACATCACCTCGAGAGGGCTACTTCGGGGTCTCCTTGAACTAAATCTCAATGATTGCACGTGGCAATATCCATTCAATTTGGCATTGTTCAATGCCCTGGACTCCCTCCGCACGCTTTCCATCGCTTACTCGCATAATAACTCGTTTGTGATTCTGGAGAGATTCGATGATTTTTTCAAGAATCCCCTTCCTGGCCACCTGTCCTCGATCCGTCGCTTGGCTATTGGATTTAATTGCTACACCACCAACAAAATGCTACTCACGCTGACGATATTGACCTCGCTTCTGAACTCGTTCAAATACCTCGATCATCTCTATCTTTATGGGTGGTACACGACAGAACTATACGCGAAGTTGATTTTGAGCACGCTCTCGTTTTCGTTCCCGGTAGATGTAGACGTTGAGCTTGTGAGTCAAGTCACTGTTCAAGGTGCTTCTGACCTTGTTTCGAAAAAGCCACCGTTCCGGTGGAAGCGCAGGCTTCATGAACTGAAATAGGGTAATGTTTTTGTTTGGGCCTCGGTATTCGTCTGCGTCTCTATGCACACCCAAACATCGTCTTCATCACCATGCAGCACAAGTTTTCACCCCAAAGAAACGTGATTTCCGAACTTGAAATAAAGCTGGTGGTACTTTTGTGTCTACTTTTTTTTTGTTGAATTCTTTCTGTTGTTCTGTCTTTTGTTTTGCGTGACCCATTCCATATGTTAGTGCTTACTCTTATTCTATCGTGGTGTGCTCTAGTATGGGCCAATACAGAAGGCTATGGATTCCAGATCCCAAACTACTACGATATTCCTTTGCATATGACTAATGATTCCCGTGATACAAAACTCCTCAATCTTAATGAAACAGCCATGCTCATCAAAAATCATCCAATTCTCACAATCGATAACTACAGTACCGAAAACCTGGTTCTTACAGTGCCTTACAACTACACTAGCAAGCCTCACAAAAGGTTATTTGTCAAGTTGAACAACTATAACAACAAGAGCTACGATTCGAATGATCTCATTAATGTCAAGCTATGCTGGCCTGCAACTACGCCAGTCAACTTCCACATCAGTCATAGATTTATCCAAGAACGGCAATTTGCGGGCTTGGAATCCCACTCTAATGCCTTGGACATTTACATTGTGATTGATTTCGAAGGAGATTTCCATGCAGTTGGCCCTGTGACTTCTACCAGTTTTGAAATTCTTCTTGCTGTGAGCAAACTTCCCAATAGGTTACCTATTCCGATCGAACTTTATGATTACATTGTTTACGTGGTGGACATCATGGTGTTGACAGTGACTGCGTTGCCTTGGTTATCGCAGGCATTGCACTCCATGATTATGTATAGCTAATGGGAGGTTTGGTCTCATAATATCCATTTCCATAGACAAGAAGTGCACGCTAAAGTTATGCTGAATTCACCAGGCTGGTGTTTGACTGTTTTCCGTATCCAAGAAACCACTGCCAGAAATCATTAACTGGTCATGAAAATTAATACAACCCATACCCTAGATTATCTCCTGGCACAATTCCCAGACAGTTAACAAAACCTGGTGGGGAACTTTTTTTGACGGGCGATCATGTGATGACCATGTGAGTGCGTCCTCACTTTCAGAAAAAGAATGGCCCACGAGCTCCATTATTACAGTGCTGAGCGTCTCTATAAAGAAAACCTACGCATTTCAAATTTGTGCAGTTTTAAATTCCGGGTGGTTCTTGAAACTAAGATCATACCCCATTTTCGTCGATTTTACAACCCTCCAATTTTCTAACGCAAATTGAAGTCACTATTCGGGCCTCGCCGTGACATTTCATTTTGACCTGCATGACTACCAATGAGTCCCCCGCTTCACTTTCTCCTCGGTGCGCCAATTGTCAATCCGCCTCCGGGCCCCTCAAGACAAAGAAATCGGCCAAGGAAAAGAAAGAGCTATATACCACCCCGAATTCACACCGAATTCATACCGCATAAAGCAATATACATAAGAAACCCAAACAATGTCCTCAGACGAAGATCCATTGGGTCCTCCAAGGAACGAGCAAGGCATCGACTTATCCAAGTTGTCGCCCCAGGAAATGCGTATTTTCAAGATGTATGGCAAACTCCCTACGAAGCAACAGATTCTTTCGTCGAAGTTGCAGGATAAGAAGTACTTTGATAGTGGTGACTATGCTATGCAAAAGCAGCTCGGTGGTGACAAGTCCGGCGTTAGTGGAGTCTCGTTGAAACATCCTAACGCAGAGAAGGTTAAGGAAATGTATAATAGGAACTCCATCAGTGCAAGCAATTCGGGCATTCTCTTCAATGGCAAGCTGGGATTATTGAGCGAGTCGACCATGCCAGAGGATGAGGAGAAGAGAACGGATTAGGTTCGCAATGGCTTTTTAAGTCATTGAATGGTGCCAGGTTCTGGTGCGAAGGTAGAATACTTATACGGAAATTCCCTGGTTATGAAGTGTGGGAGTTCTCTTCCCATACCCCGATTTACTGGCCTCCAGGGCTAGGATCTCTCTGTTTTTTTGTTGTCCGTTATGAAATTACACCCAAATACATGTCAAAGGAAATAGTAAGCAGAGAGTAGTGTAGGATTAGTCCAACAATCGAATTCAGGAGCTCCTCAAATCTCATTTTCTTTTCCGAGTGATTGCTATTCTTTTAGCTGCTGTTCCCAGTTATCGACTTTTACCTGGATAACTTCTATCTTTATTGACCTGTTGGGTAAGAGGGGCTTGCAATATAATATAACCCATCTAACTTTTCTGGTACACCGGCTTTGTTATCTTATGAGATGTTTTTAAAAAGAAGGGCCTTTTTGAGATCCAATTTCCCACTTAGTTGAAGGGACTAGCTCTTTGTCTTTCAGAACATGCCCGTCATATGTTTTGACAAGCTTACTCTTTTACGCTCTTTCCCTGCAACACCATTTTTGCCAATACTTTAATTGGGGCTCAGAAATTGTTTCATTTTAAGTATTCTGGAAAAGAACGCTTAACAACCTAAACTTCTGTAACGAGATTTTGTAGTCCTAATATTGCTCTTGCCAGGTTATATCTCAGTTAGATGTATTGATTGATACATTTTTGGGAACCTGCTTGCAAAGAAATTCAGTCAGTATTTCCATAAAGGCCACGTTTCTCAACAAACAAAAAGAAAAATATTCACTAAAAATGACAAAACCTTACACTTCCTGAATTGTTTGTGTATTGCTTTCGTGGAATTGTCTGCTGTGGTTGAACATTCACGTGTTAATAATTTATGTCGCTGTTTTCGTTTCGTTTATTTTCGGAGTTGTATATAGATCGAGTATCTATATTGTCGGAGTTGCCTATAGATCGAGTACCTATCTGCTTTTCGGGGAATCGTTGGTCTGTTCCACCAAGAGGGAAAAATCATATTTTACGTTCGCATACTTTTCACCCCTTTACGCTGGCGGGCACTATGGTCACGTGCCCGCACAGTATTTGCCGGCGGACATAGTTGTCGTTGTCCGCTCGTTATTCGCTGGCGGACATAGTTGTCGTTGTCCGCCCATCTCGCTGGCGAGCACGTGACCATCTTCGTGCCCGCCTTTTCCACTAAGTAGTGTAT
>JAJMAK010000019.1:0-20197 GCA_030572615.1 Metschnikowia lachancei
GATAACGCATTGGTACGTTTGAACGCATTGTCGTGGACCAAATAGGCAAGCCCACCAGACAAGTTGCGAACTAACATCAGGGGTGATGTTATATCTTCCATTGGCAAATCTAGTATAAATACTAAAGACTTCTTCAACTTGTCCAATCTTATTTTTTGTCATCAACTTAATCAAAAATGGCTGCTCCAAAGACCTCTTCCAAAACCACTTCCACCCCAAACAAAGACAACTGGGGCATGACTGCTTCTTCCCCAACTGGCTGGTACACTTCCTGTGTTATTGTTTAAGCTTTTTCTGAGATAGCACAGAGCACTTTGAACACGGGCTATGTTTCTCTTACTTTTATACCAGACTTAAATAAACATTTCAAACCACAAAGAATGATTGTAGAGGTGTTAATCTGGGACTTTGTAACTGTCACGTGATTAGATTTATCAACTAGCTTTCGGTCATATTAATCACTAAATTTAAAGATCTTTCAGCCCGGAAACTTCCCTAGAGAAACAAATTTCGACTTTCGAACACATATCACGTACTTATTGGAATCATTGGTTTGGGGATAAAGTTGGCTGGGATTTGAAAAGGACCCTGTTATGCTTCGTTGGAGTGCGTATCAACCCAAAGATAAGATTTCGATGAAAATGCTGTTCTTTCTTTTGTTAGGGACACTAAATATTTATGCAGTCTAAAAAAATGGAAATAAATGGTCCGGAAACTTCTGCTTAAAAAATTGCCCTTGGTTGACTTTCGTATTTTACGAACGAAATGTTTGGAAATTACCGCTTGTAAGAATTGAGAAGCTCTGATTACAAATTTCGCAATCTTTTAATGTACTGCATGCAATTGTTCAAGGCTGAGCACTATTTGCTCACATCACATTTTTCTACGTTGTGCTGTATATAGGTCGGTGATGAACACGACAGTTGAACGTTTCCTCCTGGTACACATATATATAAATATGTGCTTAATACAGTCTACTTCCAGTAGGTGGGTGCATCCTGAGTACCCTTCGTGTTTCGAAATCTCCTTCCAGCCAATCTTTCTTCTCTACTTCCGGCTAAATGGAGTCTTTCAACGCCTCATCTGACTCGATTGATCCAAGAGAATCGAGAATGGTGATTTCATCTCTTTCCAACCTTTCGCCTCTTTCGTGGGCCAACCAAAATGGTCACGTGCCAAATTGATTGCTAAGACATCTATGCAGTACACTGTTCATTCTTTTTCGGTCTGTATACAAGTCGGTGATGTCAACGTCATCCAGATTTGCACACAAACGTCGTCTTCCCGAGAAGGTGTCGAGGGACACAAGAAGGTTTTTAATATCATAAAAAAACAATAATTAGGTTTTGTGGTCACAATCATTCGATAAAAAAGACATCGGATTAACAGAAAAAGATAAGACTTGCCCATATGGGCTGGTCTTCCATAAACACCTTAATATACAACCATACATCTCACATCCGAGGATATACCGCGACGAAATAGCCGCAGCAGTCATTACATATTAGATCTAAAATTAGAAACCAAAATACAAAGGCCCGCTTGCAGCCCTGTATTCGGACCTGAGAAGTCCAATTTAATGAAATTCATTAGCTTCTACAATTCAAGATTCAACAGTTATCAAACTTTTGATCTGGTGGTGAACACCTAATAAATGAAGAACTGTCGAGTTATAAGTGTACGTCCATGGTCGCGTTAAAAAAATGTGAAGAAAATGAAAAGCTCTATGTCGTCCTATCAAAAAAAACATTATTGAAAGATAAATCGGCTATGATTTTTCAACAGGGGGATGAATGTATGTAAAGTTTCTCTTTTTCTTTTCTTTTTTTTTTTATGTTATCACTTGTATGTAATCGGCAAAGACGTGATTATGCATATACCATGGCTAGATCGATGCATCATTTTTCTCTGCGATTTTAGTAATAAATACATAAGCAAACATCTCATGATAAAAGACTAACGGGAAAACTTCTTGTGAACGTATAATATAAATTATAAGTGACAACCTTTTGGGTACAAAAGAATTTCCCCTCGATCTCATGTCAATGTTCAGTGGCTATGTGCTTTAGCGTTCGTGCGTGTGCGCCTGCGCAACTGCATGCAGTACGTCTGCTTCTAAAATTATCTTCGTGGAATTCCATGACATGAGTCTTCAGGCATATGATCATTGATGATCATGACCGATCATCAGTCACAATCATGATGTTAAAAATATAAATACCGGGGCTCACCCACAAATCTAGCCTGATTCACCACCTTAAACCCTATCACTTATACCAATCACAATGCGTTTCTCCCAAGCTTCCATTCTTGCCATTTCCGCTCTTGCCTCTGCCAAAGACATCTTTGAGTGGGTCGACGAATTTTCCACCATTGCTCCTACAGACACTGCAGCATTTACCCTGTGGCGTAACGGCTATGAAGACTCCTACAAGAGCTTGGTCAAATCTTACTTCCAAGACCAACCATCACAAAAAGCTGATGCCTCGAAAATCGAAAGCAGCTTATTGGCATATGCTGATGATGAGAAAACCCGTGACTACAACTACTTCTACAGCGAATTCCACCCCAACCTGACCATTGACATTTATGCCACCGATGACTACAGCGATTTCTTCACCGGAACCGAAGACTTTTACGAAACTGGAACTTATGAGACCGGGGCTTTCGAGACTGGTGCCTATGAGACTGACGTTTACGAGACTGCCAGTTACTCCGACGATTACAACTCAACTCTTTCTTCCCATGCTGCATCTTCCCGTGATACTTCTTCCCACGCTCCTTCTTTCCACGCTGCTTCTTCCCCCGCTCCATCCAGTCACCATCTGTACGAATACAAGACGTCTACTGGTGAGTTCTCTCATTCTCCAGTCAAGTTTGCTGCTCGTGATGTTGCCTCTTCGACTGGTTTCTCCACGATCGTGACTGGCTCAAGACTGGCCAGCTCAGCTTCTCATGCCAGCTCGTCTCATGGTAGCTCCTCCCAGGTCAGCTCTTCTGGATCATCTTCCTCTGCTCATTCTGCATCTTCGCTGGGAATGGGTGGACACCAAGCCCCAATGATTGTCGGAGCTGCTTTGGCTGGAATTTCTGTTCTCTTGCTCTAGACTTGTTGGACGAGTCCACTGCTAGTCAGCATCTATAGATAAATTTAATAGAAATAACGAAACATATTTATTATCATGCATTGTAGGTGAGGTTTTACTGTATTTGATCTAAATGAATTGATCTTTTGCAAGTTAGACATTGCCGTGCTTGAATTGAAATTTTCCGAAAGAAAATTTATCACAATTGATGTAGGATTAAAATCTTGAAGAACTGAGCGTAGTATTTCTACTTCATACGCAATACTCATTAAACTCGGCCAAGCGAACAAGAGAGGAAAGTTAAATCAGTAAATTTTACTTAATTGGGCTTGAGATCGTCATTGAAACTTCAAATATTCATTCTTTAATGGCCCGCTAAACTTTCTACCGCCCCCAAATACACCATCCAGCAGCTCAATAAAAAAAAACTCGGATTTGCTATTTGAATTTCTCGAACGAGAACCAGAAGTCATACAAAAACGTCAAAACAAGAAAACAAGTAATTGTAATAGTTAATAAGTAACCTTTAGATGACGCAGAAGAAGCAATATCGAAACTCTTCGCAGAAATGGTCTAAATCTTACAAGTTTTTTATTAACTTTTGAGACACCTTCATTAAATCTTGAAAGTGAACAATGCAGAAGGATTGAAACACGAAAGTGCCTTCGTAAAGTACAGCCCATGTGCATGTTGGTGTAACCGTAGCTTTTAAATGACACATGATAATCACTTCGAGGCTTTTTAATAGCAACGCCAATAGAGCAACTCCAGTGAAGGAGTGTATACCACAGTCGAAGGAGCTGGCATAAAGGGTGTAACTTATACACCGTTGCTTGATAACCGATTTTTGGCCAGGGTTGAAATTTTTTGAAAACGAAGCATCGAAAGCTGCGAAGTTAGAAGAGAGAATAAGTGAAAACATATCATTGCCATCTCCAGCACCAACATTTCAATCCTCTTCCACCTTTTTCATATGTTTTCAATTCCAGAAAACATCAGAGATCTCCAGCAATGAAAAATTTCAGAACCCATTTGAAAAGAAGACAACTTTACTGACTCTTACGACCATATTGGGTTTTGATAACGTTATCGTTTTAATGGATAGCCAGTTTGTGATCTGAGGCAATTTAAAACAGTACTGAAAGTCCGTTTGGAAATATCCTAATTAAATTCCACCCACCCAGAGAAATTCTCTATCTTCATATCAATACTTGGCACATAGCAAAAGTTTGATAAACTCTTCGTGCATACATTGTATGTACTTTTTCACTCGAAAGAGTCAAACATAAATACCCATCCATCTGCATATTGACTTTTGTGTGCAAACTTTACGAAGAAATCCGATTCTCGGATCAATTGACCATAGAAGCTTGAAATGTAAGACTTTTGCGGGCTTTTCACGTCGAGAAGACGTTGGCAAAGATACTTTTAAATTATTTTCCTCCTTTTCTTTTTTTGCCTTCTTTCCCCAACATAACTTTGTCAAGACACTCTAGTTTCCTTTCTCTGGAAAGGTCTCAACGCAAAGTTAATGGGCTCATAATGTGATGGCTCCTTCGACAAAGACTGCTACGCCGAACGTTAAATTGCCAAAGGCATACGTCACAAAAAACGTCACAAAAAACGTACATATCTAGCATCCAGAACTGACTACATCTTACCCCTATTGGTATTGCCGGACGAACACGGTCCACCTTTTTCTCCAGGTAAGGCAACAGTTTGGGTTCCAATTGCTTATCGGTATATACACTCCGGAGACCGGCTTCATAGTGGAGCCGTGCGAAACAAAGACCATCTATAGGCGGGTTAGTATTCTCGTATATGCAGTATTTCTAATCAATGTGTCAAAAATGCCTCATCTGACCAAAAAAAAAATATTCTCGTAAGGAGTAACTGGGGATTCATACATTACCAAATGGGATTTAATTCGGAGCCATTTGAACCTGAATCGGCTTGATCTATTTTGGAAGAGTATAATTTTTTTGGCTACTGCTTTTATTGAAAAGGTACCCTAAAGCCTCTCGGTGACCCTCTGCTGTTGAAGAACCCTCGCCAAGAAATTTCCTGCTTTTGATAGCAAAATGGAAGAATGACCCTTCGTAGTAATGCGGCATGGTTTTCCATCCCTATTGATCTTTATTTTTTTGCCTTTTTATTTTATCCTAGTGTATTTTTCTTTTTATATCAGTTAAATTTTCGTATCTATATACCTGCTTCAAAATTTACCGAGTTTTCAAAGATTTCCGGGTTTGACTAAGGTGGTTAAATAACATGATAATCCACGACTGTATTGTGGCGCACAGATCACTTCTTAATCCTATGAAATTAATGTAGTGATACCATTAGGCTTAGCAGTCAACATTGCTTGCTTCGGCAAAAGCGTTAAATCTCCCTCAATTAAAGTAATCAGGTATTTCTATTGCATAACCACTAGGCAAAATAAGAATTATTGCCTGCTGAAAAAAAACCTCACCCTGTATAATGGTTCACATTTTCCACGGATGTAGTGCGCCGCCACACAGCAACCGAGGTAAATTGTGATGACCAATTGAAATCTCGCCGTGAAAACCACTTAGATTTTCCGACAGAATTGTTGACATATAAATTTAATACAGCTTATCTCCACAAACTAAAACACTGTAAAATTTCAAGACCCTCCCCTAAGCCTTTTCCAAAATTGTGTAAAATCTATGAAACTTTTCGTTAATGGTGGTGTACATATAGGATACAACGACCACATCATTGTGTTCAGGACACTGTGGTTACCGTGCCTTCCTAATGAGAAAATGAAGTGAACGTAGTAGTGTCTCACAACGGTCATTCTTTCGGAATTTGCGATTCCCAACTGGTGATTAAGAAAAGCAAGATCATCCCGATTCATTCCAGATGACTAACACGCTTCTAGCAAGACAAAATCTTTCCAGATTCCCCGAGCGCACACAGCGTCACACCTCCGAGGATTAGTTCTTCATAAAAACTAGCATATGCTTTACGACTTGAGTAAATTTAAGATGCTAACTCATCAAAATTATTCTCAAGCGCAACTTTCGTTTTCTCTTGACATGAATCTTATTTGCTTTCTGCACTTTTGCTGTGCACAGCCCAATTTCATACTCCTTTTTTTCTTTTTTTTTTTTTTTTTTTTTTGCTTTCCCGGGTCTTCCGCGATATGCAATAATCTTTCCATTTGCGGCTTGCGAGAAACTATATATGCCGGACTTTATCGGACTATTCAAAAGTTTTCCCAATGTGAGTCCCTTTATATAAAACATCTCACAAGTTTTGAAAGCTTCAAGTTTGAACACCAGAAATTTGAAATCAATTAAACTTCAGGACTGCAGCTAGTGGTTTGTTTTGTGATTGCTCCCCCTGCTTCTCTAGTATTCCCATACAAGAGTGGCTTCAAAGTGGCTGCAGATATGTCGAATATGCGCCTGTGCATGCACTACATATCTGCGGACTTGGGCCCAATTGCAGATTATCTTCAGCAACGTCGTGTGCATATTTAAAGATCCGGCTTCGCACATTATTGAGTAATTTTTCTGGCCAAATCTTGCTCCATACCATTCAATATGCGTTTCTCTCAAACTGCTCTTCTTGCCGTCTCTTCTCTTGCCTACGCCAAGGACTTCTACCAGTGGGCCGAAGAGTTCACCTCCATCTCTTCCACTGACTCTGCTGCCTTTACTCTGTGGCGTAACGGCTATGAAGATTCTTACAAGAGCTGGGTCAAGTCTTATGATGATCAATACGCAACCAAAGATGGATTCAACTCCTCCCAAGCTGCCAGATTAGAGAGCAGCTTGTTCTCTCTCGCCGATGCTGGGAGAACTAAAGACTACAGCTTCTTCTACAGCGAATTCAATGACATTCAGACCTTTTACCCTAGTGATAACGACACTTTCTGGACCGGAACTGATGACTACAGCGACTACCTCACCGCAACTGAGACCGGTTGGGAGACTTGGGAGACCGGTACCGTGGATATCTGGGAGACTGGTGCTTACGATAACTACACCTTACCTGTCTCGTTTTCCACAATCCCTTACACCGCGAACTACACTGCTTGGAATAGCTCGGCTCATCACCACCGCCACCACTCTAACCACACCGGAAAGAATGCCTCTAGTCCAATCTCCGCTTCGGCTTCTTACTCTCAGGGTAGCTCTTCTTCTGGCTCTTCTCATTTGTCATCTTCCTACGCAGGTATGGGTGCCTCTCAAGCTCCATTTATTGTTGGTGCCGCTTTGGCTGGTATCTCTATTCTCTTGTTTTAGGTTTAACAGAGAATCTAAGGATTATAGTTTGGTATTCAAGAAAGACAACTAATGACTTGATGGGTAATATATCTCTTTCTTGGTGATACTGTGCTGTGGTCTTTATAAAAACTATAGGTTAGCCCTCATTCGAACATGTTCATATAGTTTCGTCAACAACTTCGTTTAATATAATATTATAATGTTTTAATATTTGCTTCTGTAACTTAATTGCTTAGTGTTGTTGGGTACCAACATTGACGAAAAGCCCCATAATCTTACTGAATCGATCCTCAAGGCGTAAATATAGGATGATTTTCCCCACGACAAATGATCTAGCTTCTCGAAGATGCCATCCACTCAACGGAGTTTAGCTTTGGCTGCGGATTTTACGGCATATTATTTTTTTCCTTTTACGAGCGAACCCCAAACTACTCTGATATACCGTACATGGCCATATTTACGAGCTTACAAAGAGCCGAATATAGTAATATCCCCGACGCCCAGATAACTCTTGCGCGATTTTTTTCATATAATGAGTGATAAATAACCGAATTTCCTTTCGAATCAGGAAAAGTCCAATTTTCTGAGTGTTCTATTATCAAGCAAAATCACATCACAGCTAAGACACTTGAACTCACAAGATGGACAGATCACAACAGACGACTTTTTAATCCAAGAGGATTGAAAAGGTGTATTAAAAAGGTGCTTCAGTCCCAAATTGGCTGGAGATACCTATGAGCATCTTAAGGGTCTATTTTCAATTGAAATCAGTCTTCTTTGAGTCTCAACTGAAGCTTCTTGTCATTTACAACATTGCATTTATCGAGCTGGGTCTGCCACTGACCAAGGATATGTGTTGGCATTCATGCATCGGGCTTTAACTAGCGAATTGAGGTTATGATCTATTTTAGGGTTTCTCTTAGTTTCTCCAACTCCTTGAGGCTAACAACTTAACGCTTGGGTATCATCATAACGCACCAGTGTCAGTCGTCTAGGAGTTACCTAAATGGAAAACCATTGTTAAAAATGGGACTTGTGTGCACGCCTCAATGCTAGAAATTTATGTTGAGGAATTGTGATGAAACTGGTAAGTCCAGCAAGATTTTCGTTGGTTAGTCAATTGTCGTATTGTTTGACTTAGAAAACTTTTCATCAACTCCAGATTTAAATTCGACCATTTAAGATGCAATTATTGATTCTTTCCTATTAGAGCTCAGCTAATGAGATACACACATCAACTGGCATGAACCATAAGTCGGAATATTATCCATGAAACTCCGTGGGTGATACATGCCCCTTTCAAGAAATCCTTCCGCTAAAAAATTCGACGTTGTTTCCGGCAAAATTCAAACAATAGGGATGCAACGTAATAATGGAAAATCATAACGTAACAATAAAGGAACAATACCGGAATGGATCCTGCAGACGAGCCTGATTCCGAAAATGGAACCTTCGAGCCCCATAAAACAATGCTCGTTGATCATGTCGTCAAAATTTGGCACGAACGTCCTTGACGTTTGTACTTAACCGGGCAGCATTTTTTTTTTTCTTTTTTTTGGGAAGCTTTTCGCGGTAAATGGTTAATCTAAACTATGATACTAAGGTAGCTTGTCTAGGATCTGTTCTCTTCCTGACATACAACAGAAAAGGTTTGTACTTTCTAAAAAGCGCCGCAGACCCTCCTTTCCTGCGCATGGGAATAAGCACAATACTCGGTTAGGCACCATGTTAATTGATTCTAGTTGACTGGTAGTGCACATGGGTTTTATTACGTTCTCATGTCAGCATTTAAGTAATATCTCTAGGTGATCATGATATCAAAATTTGTATTCTTATATATAAAATTACATGTAATATGGTAGGTGAATGCCACTCCTCTGTTAAGGCTTGGGAAAGGAAGAAGTTGGCTGAGTTACTTTTTGGCTTAGTAGATAACTGTGTATATATCGTGAATACGTACAGCGGCACTTGCGTTTTGGTTTAGGCCCTGGGCATCTCCGAGGAAAATTCATTAGTTGGAAAGTATATATATTTAGCCACACCTATTCTTGAAAAAAAAAACCCTTTAACTTCATTCTGTCACCTACAACATGCGTTTCTCACAACTTGCCCTTCTTTCTGTCTCGGTACTCGCTTCCGCCAAAGATATCGATGACTACGAACAAGAATTTGAGACTCTCTCCTCCATCGACTCTGCCGCTTTTACACTGTGGCGCCACGGATATGCAGAAGCCTACAAAACTTTGGTCGAGTCTTTCATCCCAGATGCATTTTATGAATTAAATCCCAGCCAGATTTCTAGCTTGCGACACCAAGCGAGTGCCTTAGCTGAATCCGACTACAGCGACTTTCGCTATGATTGGTTCGGTTACCCTCTTCTCTCCTCTTCGGACGACGACGACGACGACTACGACTACGACTACGACGATTTCTCTGATGATTATATTGTAATCAGCTCCTTTGAAGGGACCGGCACTGAGGGTTTTTGGATAACTATTACTGTTCCTGATGAATATGATATGGATTTTTATTCGTCTTCCATGGATGCTGGTGTCGCCGACCCACAAGCTTCGGAAACTTCATCCCACAGTGGTTATAACTACAATCAAGCATATTATCTGTATGCTATCGAAACAGGGTCTGGGAGCTCTTGGAGCTCTTGGAGCTCTGATGGAGCTTCTGATGGAGCTTCTGATCAAGTTTCTGGCACACCTTCTTCTTTTGGGGGACTTTCCAATGGTACTTCTCCTCTTTCTACTTATCCTAGTTCTGCTTCTCTTAATTCCACTTCCTCGTCATCTTCGGCAGGTATGGGAACTTCTCAAGCTCCGATGATTATTGGTGCTGCCTTGGCAGGCATTTCCGTTCTTTTGTTTTAGGTGTCACTTCGAGCCCCACTCAATATTGGGCAATCTATTCAAGTTGTGGACTTTTACATTGGCCTATGGATGAGTGTCCCCTTTAAGACAAGATAAGTAGAAGATTTTCGACTGCTCCTCCCCTTATGTGCATGAAGAATATCTTATTACTGGCTTTTTCGGTGGAGGCTTTGCTAAAATACATATTTCCCCGTGGATTCTACAGCAGAAAGAGAAGTTTTGATTTCTGACACTTTCACAATGGTGCAACACAAAGTAACTTTGCATAGTCCGGAAAACAGGAGTTTTCTCGCTAATTTTGATGAGCTTGTCCAATGTATAGGCTAGCTTAATATGATTATTCTGGTTTAATGTTTTCATTTTCGACCTCAACTGTTAGTATATATTGTACTAAACACGCCACCAATGCTGCATTTTTTAAAGAGTCATCGCCTTCAGTTTTCTCAAAAAGTTTTAAAGAAGTGAAAGCCTTCTTCTTTCGTATTCTACGGGTATCTGAGATGTCAAAAACTGGTCAAGTATAACTTCAACAAGGACGATGTTTAAACCAAGGAATAAATGGTTTGTTCCAATTTCTGAATGGTAGCTGAGGTTTTTGCCTTCTAAGAAAGGCCCATCAACATCGTATTGCCTCTGGCCTATTTTTCCCCATCTTTTGTTTACATTTTCCATGTTTTCGTTCTTTTCTCTTCTTTTGAAAATACACATTTAAATCGCACCCATTGTATATGATTTGTATTATTCTACAATATATAAAACAGTATTATTCTACAATATATAAAATAAAGAAGAAACTACAAACAAAAATAAATATAAATATACACATACACATAACTGAAATCCCGCAAATTAACCAACTTTCCCTTATCCTCTTCCAGTGTTAAAACAGACCACTGATCCCCCACTGAAATTGGCTGCGAAATTGGCGGCACTTTTTCCCGTTCTCCCACGAGAAACTTTCCTTGGTACAGTACATCTTCACATTTACGAGCCTATCATTAAAAAACAAAGTAATGGCCTTGTTTGAATATGGTGCATGAAATTTGCAATCATTCAAGGTTTTTAAAGGAGGCCACCAGAAAAAAAGTACTATGTGTTTTTAACAGGATTTTGATGGAATGGTGGGGTTTTTGACGCCTGGGCTGGACTTACCAGTGTTTCCTGCAAGTGTTATAGGTATTCTTTCTAGTAGTGTTATAAACATTCTTTCTGGTAGTGTTATAAACATTCTTTCTGGTTTATGATCAATTAAAGTGAAGCCAGGAAATTCAGTGGGGAGTCAGACTTATTCCCGGGCTTTGAGAAGGTTGTTTTCTTTACTTGTTCTTCGCTTGTTTTCTTATAGAAAAGAGGGTGCTGATCAAAAGGAGAAAAAAACAACCAACTACTCGATGTGAAAAGAAAGATGGTTTCAAAATATGAATTGATTGTTGTGTAACAAGCTTCAACGATGTATTGACAAAGACGATTTTCCAATCTTTCGTGTTATAGCCTTTAAAGGAAGTCAAAATAGTGACGCCCAAATATACAAACAATTACCAGAAACATTCCATTAATTGTGATTACCCTTAATTGTGATTACCCTTAATTGTGATTACCCTTAATTGTGATTACCCTTAATTGTGATTACCATCAATTAGACAATGTCCTACATGACTAAATTGTATACATTTCATTGACATCCTAGAATGACTCCTGAAACAAAGAAACAAATACAACAATACCTTCTTAATTAATTTTATTCAACAGTTTCTAACTTTTTACATGACTACTTCTTTGGTGGGTTGAAAGTGAACTTTCTGTTCTTGATTGGTTGCCACTTGAACTTCTTGACCCACACGGACAACAAGTACAAGGAGGAAACCACGATGATGGCCTTCAAACCCCACTTCTTTCTGTCGTCATGCTCAGGCTCAGAAGCCCAGTTCAAGAAAGTGGTGACATCCTTGGCCATTTGCGAGGTGGTGGCCGGAGTGCCATCCTCGTATTCAACCAAATCATCGAACAAAACTCTACCCATAGCAATGGAACCACCTGGGAAGTATGGATTGTAGTTGGAGCCAGGAGGCAACACCACACCTGCAGGAGGCTCTTCTGGGTAACCAGTCAACAAAGAGAAAATGTAGTCACATCCACCGTGTCTGGCCTTGACAATCAAAGACAAGTCAGGAGGCAAAGCACCCTGGTTACCGGCTCTGGCGGCCTGTTCGTTAGGGTATGGGCCAGGAATGTAGTCGGCCAACTTACCTGGTCTCTTTCTAGGGTTACCTTCATCATCAGGTTCGTCGTCGTACTCCAACTCCTCGGCAAAAGCCTTGGCCTCGGTGGCAGTGTGAGACACACCAACCAAGTTTCTCCAGGCAATTCTCTCCAAGGAATGGCACGCAGCACAAACCTCCTTGTACACTTGGTAACCTCTTCTGATGGACGCGTGGTCAAACGTCGAGAACATACCGTTGTGCGACCAGCCGTAAGCAGGAGGGTGCAAACCGTGTTCGGCAGCAGTCATGGCGCTGGCTGTCACGCTGTCCTGGTACAAAGCGTACGAGGCAGTCAAGCCAGAAACACCGACGGCTGAAGCAATGAATTTCTGCGCCAAAGGCGAGACAATTCTGGATCCGCTCTTAAACATCTTGGGGCGGGGCTATAGGGGGATGGCGGCTAATTCCGATTGGTAGAACGGGGCGCTAATGCAAATAGTTGATGACGGTGTATAGCAAAAATAGTCTATAGAGCAGGTTGTAGAGGGCTCAGAAAGACTGGCAATGCAAGGAAGAAGAAAAAAAATCAACAAGTGGGAAAGCAAAAGCGAATGGTTGTTCACTAGGCTTCTTGAGGTTGTGTTTTTTTTTTTCGAAATGAGATAGATATCAACGGATCAAGTATCCTTTTTTTTTCTCTCTGGCTTCGAAGTCCTTTCCGGTGAGAGGTTTTTTTTTTCCTTTACTATGATACCTCTGTGAGCACGGGCCAGGTTGTTTTCCACACTGAGAGGGCTAACGGTGAAAAGACACGGTGCGATTGGCTGACTGCGACGGTGCGCGCACGACCATGGTTTGACAATCGCTCACTTTCGCTGACTTCCTCGCGATAAATTAATGCTCTGGTTGGGTACGGGCAGCCCACACCCGTACACATTCTTACGGGTGCGCATTGCATGCCAGACGATTGGACGGTTTTGTTTGTTTGGCCTTTGGTGTTCCTGTGTGGGTGTGTTCGGGTGTTCAAATGTTCCTGTTTTGAAATGTTACTGTGTTTAAATGTTCCTGTGTTTAAATGTTACTGTTTAAATGTTACTGTGTTCAAATGTTCCTGTGTTCAAATGTTCCTGTGTTCAAATGTTACTGTTTTGAAATGTTACTGTGTTTAAATGTTACTGTGTTTAAATGTTACTGTGTTTAAATGTTCCTGTGTTTAAATGTTCCTGTGTTTAAATGTTCCTGTGTTTAAATGTTACTGTGTTTAAATGTTCCTGTGTGAATTTCTGTGCTGAGTATGGTTGAGAAAGATTGTGATAATTAGATTACTTGATGATGAAAATAATTACTTTGGCAAGGCATTACTCGAAGGTAAACGAAAATGTGAGTGTCTTTATTCCACCTTTCAATACTGGGTGAAAAGTAGCTGGCTGGCTACTTAATGTCATATTCTAAAAATTCATGTGTCTGAGATGTGCTTATGAATTACAAGACTACTGGTGTTTATGAAGGCGAAGTAATTAAATAAATTCGACTTTCGAAGGCTTAATAAGATAATTCAGCATCATCCTCCTGAATTTAGATTGTCCGTCGGACAAAAAGGATGTCTCGTAGATCTGCGTCATCTTCCAGGTGATGTTCATCTTTAACCTTTTTTTCATCTTCATTTTGCACCTATCTGGCCATGGATGAGCAAATCGATGATGCTATTCGAAGACAAACAAGAACAACTTCCGTTGATTAAAGGATTTGATAACCTCATGATTGTTATCTTATGTGGTTTGTAACGGAGAAGTGAATGAAAGGATGACGAATGATAAGGTGAGGCCCATTCCAGCGGTTTCTTCGGTTAGAAATACATATGGGACGGGAAGAATAATTAATGGCGATAACCCTCAAAGCAGAGGTGCTACAAATTATTAGGATGGACAGTTTCTGTTGGTACCGCCACCATTGGAGAGATATAAGAAAGTCGTGATTAATGTGGGGCAGCAAGAGCTAGTAAGAAAAACTTGAAAACCTATCTGATACTACGTGATGGTTTATTCTGCGAGAAAGAGGTCTTTTGGCATAGAATTTCGGTATATGATACAATAAAAGCAATTTTAAAATTAACATATATAAGAGGTTCTTAGCTTTCTTATGTTATATACCTATGGTCTTGTTTACTTAAATTAAAAGTGAGCACTGGGTCCGATGGGAATACAAGTAACACATAGTTCCCATATTGCAATATATTGCTTTTTCGCCCCATAAGAATGCTTGATTGTAAGCACTTTGGTGTGTTCATGCGGTTATCTTAATCGTAAGGTGGTAATACATCAATGCTTTATTTCAATGGTTTGAACAACCATGTCTTGATCACCCCATTTGCATATTTGAACCTGCAAAAAGAAAGTTACCTAAAGTTAAACATTGGTTTATGTTTAATTATAAGTTCTACAGTCCAAGAATTTCTGTGAAGTTTTTCTTCAATGTTTTCATAGTCATTTGACCTTCGTATAAAGAACGGTATTAGTGATATTCAGCTTGTGAGCCCACTGGTCTAGAAGCTCTGGCCCCAGGAAGTCAATGATTCTCCTAGTCTGCATCTGGATCTCACCACGTGGAGGCCGTGTAAATGGTGTACTCGACAAAAGGGGCCCATTTTTAATAAAATAGAGATCTTTTAGACCCCCAATAACAGATAATGTTCGTGTTCGATTCAAAAATTGTGTCTTGTAGCTGTTTAACACCTTTGGTCCTTTCCGTACCCTGTAAACTTTTTGAGTTCCTATGGGCTGCTCACGAGCATAGGAAGTGGCTCCCAGATCTAATAAAATACCAAAAAATCGAAGTTTATTACTTATCTCAGTAATGACGCAAACCCATATTGACCAAGTACCACCATATATACCTAAGTCAGTTGAAATGCACAAGCAAAATGACCCGTCTGAACAACAAAACATCTTTGGAAAAATCTTGAGAAAAGTCTCTAGAAAAATATCTAGAGTATATTAAAGGTGGTTCCTGATAATGGTCCAGACTTCGCATAAACCCCATTGGAGATCCACTAGCGCTAAAATGAGTCAGATTCTCAAGTCTCTTACGGCGTTTTAATCTTGGGGAGCCATTCACGTAGACCAAGGGAATACCACGGCACGTCCAATCCACACCCAAGAATCACAGGAACAAATACCTGTCAAAGGTTGACTTTGAGTTCGTAAAACTGAATTGCCCTTCCAATTTCGAGCCTCCCATCTAAATCATGCCGATATCCCTTTTGTTTGCAGTCTCTTAGGGCTTCCTACGTTGTTCAGATTCAAATACAACAGAAATACACCGAATAGTGATGGATCTACAGAGAAACTGGTATGATTCTTACAACGGTTTGCAAAACACCAATTTTTCAATATGGGCTTGTCCTTTTGGTTTGGCGCAATTTCAAAGCGGAGCCAAACATCTTGAAGGAAACAATAGACTTCTTCTAGTCAAAGGAGCTAGAAAATACCGAGTAACAATAGTTCGGGATGTTGCCACTCCATGTATTCCACCCTCATAACATGTCAAAAATCATACAATCTACCTAATGTGTCATTAAATTTTCCAATTCTATATCTTCTACAAAAGATGATTTACATATCAAAATATCCCATCTTCCTACCCAAGAATAATGTATCTTTAAGCAGAAAGTTTGTCCAATGCCTGCTTGATGTCGTTCAACAAGTCCTCGGTCTCCTCGATACCGACAGAAACTCTGATCAAGTCATCGAACACACCGTTGGACTCTCTCTCAGCCTTTGGAATACCACCGTGGGTCATGACAGCAGGTACCTCAATCAACGACTCAATTCCACCCAAAGACTCGGCCAAGGTGAACAATTGGGTGGTGGAGGTGAACTTGGATGCAGCCTCGGCACCGCCCTTGATTCTGAACGAGATCATACCACCTCCCAAGCCGTCTCTGTGTTGCTTGAGAACAACAGAATGGTTAGGGTGGGTCTTGAGACCAGGGTAGTTGACGCTGATGATGGACTCATGTTGGACCAAGTACTCGGCAATCTTCTGGGCTGAAGTGCTGGCTTGTCTTACACGCAAGTGCAAGGTCTTCAAACCTCTGTGAGCCAACCATGCATCGAATGGCGAAGGAACAGAACCAATGGCGTTCTGCAAGAATCTGAATTTGTCGTGCAAAACGTCGGAGTTGGTGGCCAAGATTCCACCCACAACGTCGGAGTGACCGTTGATGTACTTGGTGATGGAGTGGATAACCACATCGGCACCGTGGGTCAATGGGTTTGACACGTATGGCGACAAGAAGGTGTTGTCAACGACCAAGAAAGCAGATTTGTCGTACTTCTCGTTGTGGGCCTTCAAAATGGAAGCAATTTCAGCAATGTCTGTAACGGACAAGGTAGGGTTCGAAGGGGTTTCCAACCAAACCAAGGAGGTCTCAGGACGCAAGGCAGATTGCAAATCCTTGGCCAAGTCACCCACAAATGAAACCTCTACACCGTGGGTGTTAGCCACACGGGTGAAGTATCTGTGGGTACCTCCATAAACATCACCTCCAGAGATAACGTGCGAGCCAATAGGCAAAGATTGGATAATCAACGAGGTGGTTGCAGAACCAGAAGCCAAAGCCACGGCATACTTGGCCTTCTCTAAAGTGGCCACAGCCTCCTCAAAGTTGTCTCTGTTTGGGTTGGCAGATCTCGAGTATTCGTAGATACCAATGGGCTTGGATGGCTCCGACTGAGCGAACGTGGTGGAAAGACTGATGGGTGCAATCACGGCACCAGTGTGAGGGTCGGCAGCTGCACCAGCATGGATGGCATGAGTGCCAAAGCCGTAGTTGATTGTGTTGTCGACAGTCATTTTGGGAGGTATTTTTTGGGGTGTTGTAAGGGATGCTTTCTTGGGGTATTCTTCTCAAAAGAAAGCGTGGTCTGTGTTATGGATTTGTGCCACGGTTTTATTTTATTTTTGTTTTCTGGCTGCCAAGCTACCATCGTGGGCCTGTATGGAAACTATTGAAAACGCCACACCATCTTGAGAGATGCCGTGTGAGATGCGGAGGCGCGAAGTTCGGAAAAACCACGAGAGACCCTGAACACGTGCACCGTTCGGCATTTTAGGGGGATGAGAGAAAATTTGAAACTTCCCACCTTTCTGAAGGAAAAATTCGAAGGTGGGAAAGACCAAATGGGGGAAAAATAGACATAGATGAAGACATTTTGGGGGTGTACATGCCATAACTTGCTGGTGTATGGCATTCTACCTCTTCTGCTTGCTGCCTCGTGTATGCACAACTGTGTAAGTATGCATTCCAGCGCCATGGTTCCGAGAATCGGGGGCTTCTAGGCAATGAGGGTCACGTTGTAATGGTCACGTGTGATTTGTCACGTGGTAAGTGTCGGTGGGTCAGAAAACCGTTCCAACATGGAATCCATCGAATTTGTGAGCGTTTGTACTGAGTTGAAATTGTGAAGGTTTTTGGCGTGGTATTCTCTTTCCCTTTAGGGTTTTTCATGGGGTGTAGCACATGAAACACACTTCCTAGCCGCTCAATGAAAAGCGAATGGTAATAATGTGCGGGTTCAACAGAAAAAAACCACCAAAAAATAACCAAAGATTGTGACTGGAGTTCCAAGTGACTCACTCCGAGATTCTAAAAAATCAGGTCCATTTATTATTCAAATATACTCACCTTTTCTCTCGTTCAGTGCCCTCACCGGAATGATTTCAATTAGAGATTAGGTGCGCGTGGGAACAACCCTGCATGTGTAACTTGCAGACCAAATACAGTTCGCAATAAAAAGTTAAGACTGACGAGTAGCCGAAATGTGGGCCATAAGAGTTTCTCCGGTTATTTCATAAAATCAGCAACAAAGAGGGACGTCTGATGTAGGATACAAGGTTTTGTTGTTTTTCTGTTGAATTTTGAATTTTGAATTTTCTAATTGCTTTATTGTTGTTTAGGTAGAGGAAAGACCACCGTGGCCCTGGCCACATGATAAAAGTATACGGGTGAAAGCAGTCGGTCTGAAATGAGCATACGTGATAAATAAATACTGAGTAACATTGCCCACCAAGTTCTAGTGGAACAATTACCAAAATGGACCCTTTTGAACAATTCAAAATTCATAAAAATTAGGCAAAAAGAAAAAGATATAAGTCCTGATAATTTTGTGTGCACGTGAGTTTCCTCTGGAGTCGGATCCTCTGGAGTCAGACCCCGAGACCTGAAACCCGAACCCCAAATCCGAACCCCAAATCCCGAAACCCAAATCCCGAAACCCAAACCCCAAACCCGAAGGACCCGAGCCCCGCGCGGGCATGTGGCTCCACTCGAAAGGTTATTTTTTTTTTTTAATGTATTTTTTCATCTGTTTTTCTCTCACGTGATGTCCCAAAATGTGCAAGATTACTTGCGTCCTCTGCGAAGACTAGAGTGGTCAACTCTATGCATTATGTCTATGCATTATCCAGGTCTGGACTGGATGAGGGTTCTTGCCCAGAGCAAGGGCGAAGAAACCGCTTCTTGAAAACCAATCAAGGAATAATTTCTTCTTTGACGAATATTCTTGAGAAAACTTCAAAGGATTGGTGGGCTTGGCTTTCGACCGGTTCTTTGACTGGATAAATCTGTATATCTGTATTTCTTCCCTTCGGCCTCATGTCATCTAAAATCTTCCACTATAACAATAGCTTGTAATTGAAGTATTCAATCACCAAGGGTGTATTTGTAAAAAAACTCTTAGTTTGTATTCGAGCAGTCCAAAAAGAATGGGTGAAACACGACGAACACATCGTGACCCTTCTTGGAGCAACGATTGGACTGTTTGATTTCGGCACTGCCTCGTTTCTTTTTATTCCACCCTGGCCATAGCAACTCCGTTATTCTTTTGAAGATTTGACAAAAAAGTCATTTGGGAAGAAAAAATGACGACTCCAGCGAGTTCTTGGAGGGTGTTTGTCGGACAAGTTCTGGAAGGTTCCCAAAGAGGAAACCATATGCGTGTGGCTGAGTCACTCTGACAGGGCTATGTCGAGGCACGAAGACATTTTCTGGCTAGCATTTTCTGGCTTGGCGATTCCCGGCTTGGCAATTTCGGGACACTTGCTTCTTTGGGAAAACCTCTTTTCTTTACCATCTTTTACTGAAACAGAAGACAACAAACATCTACACGTCAACAGAAACGTACAGCAAACTGCGTGAACTACATGAACTCTTATCCTGGCGTAAAACTGGTTTAGTGGTATTGTTTCCGTCTTGCACCACTATTCATCACATATTTTTTGCGCATGTTATTTAAGTGATACAAACACTGGCCGCCCCCGCATAATCTCCACTCATTTCGAGTAAGTGGCAGTCAATTATCTGCTACACTGCTCAGGCACGATCGGCTATGGCAGCTCACAGTAAATTTGTTGTGTTCCGTCACCGCATACAATACAATCCTATACAGGTAGCTACCCACTATATATCGGAAGTGTGTTCATGTGTAGGTAAAAATGTCTATGTACAATAATCTTGCGTTACCTATGCATAACTCACGTGATTGACAACTACTGACATGGGCAATGTGCCGTGGTTGCCGACGCGCACTGCACCTTCGGAAGCCGTAAAGTGGGCTGTGTAGTCAAACCACGGGCTTGGCATTGGGGAGGCCCAGAAAACATCTTAGTTGGTGAAACGAGCTTAGGCTATGCCATGGGTTTGAAAATTAAACTCTAGCAGATACCGCCATCTGGTAGAGTTTTCTTGGTATTGTGGTTCTGACTCGGATAGT
>JAJMAK010000019.1:20297-49656 GCA_030572615.1 Metschnikowia lachancei
AAAAAAAAAAAAAAAAAAAAAAAAAAAAAAAAAAAAAAAAAAAAAAAAAAAAAAAAAAAAAAAAAAAAAAAAAAAAAAAAAAGGAAAAAAAAAAAGAAAAGCAAAAGCAAAAGCGGAAAAAAAAACCACGAGCACAACCATTAAAAAGTCCAAAAACATATCAACATCACGTAATACGTCATGCCTCCCAACCTCATCAGGCTATATCAAAAAAGCCCCGGTCCGATATTAATGTGGCAAACTACATGACCTCACTATTCTTGTTGAAGCTTTGCCTCCCAATGACTTTTGAGGCGCTCAAATTTCTTACCCGGAGGAGATCCCTGTAGGGCACCTTTGCTGTGGAAACCCGCGCACGGCTGCAAACGAGGCTGTGTAAAACCGGCACCCAGCACCTGCAAGAGCGAAACCACGATAACCATGCTTCCATGGTGGAAAAGGCAAAAAAAAAAAGTAGAAGAAGCCAAGAGGAAATATATACTAGTGCTAATTCCGTGTGGTGGGATCTTATCAAATATTCAAATCTTTGGCTAAACACAAACAACCACTTCAAAAGTCTTTGGTGATATTTGCTTCTGCTGCCTCTACTGGCTTTACCATTTTTATCCATATAGCAAGGCTTATTGAAGCACCTTCAATCCCCATATTTAATACCGGTTGTTTCCCCCAAAAAACTCTTGAAAGTCTACAAAATACAAAATCTACAAAACTCTTGCCCACGCTTTTTAATTCTTGACGTTTGTTCACAAACATTGCTTCTTTGTTTCATTACTAGCATCGTCCTCATTTATTCGTCATGTCATTGGCTGTTCCCAAAAACGAAATAGATGACCATTCCGTCACCTCGGATAGCCCATTGCAACCCTCGGGATTCCCTGTGACCCCAGAAGAATTAACGGCACTTCATGACCCAAAGTCTCTTCGTAAACTCCATGAACTCGGAGGTTTGGACCACCTTGCTCAAAATCTCCAGAGTGACACCTCGCTCGGGTTGGTTGGGGCTTCAAACTCCGATAATGAAGAACGTATTTCTCGGTACGGAAGAAACCAGCTCCCCACCAAGAAAGCTAAATCCTTCTTTGTGCTCTGCTTCGAGGCCATGAAGGATAAGGTGTTGATCCTTTTGACGGTGGCTGCTGTCATCTCGTTGGCTTTGGGGCTTTACGAGACATTTGGCCAAGGCCCAATTTACGATGATGAACATCAATTGATGCCTAAAGTCGACTGGGTCGAAGGTGTGGCCATCATTGCTGCGGTGGTGATTGTTGTTGTTGTTGGAGCCGCTAACGATTATCAGAAAGAACGTCAATTTGCCAAACTTAACTCCAAGAAAGAGGACCGCGAGGTGATTGTTTTCAGAAAAGGTGGCAGACACATGGTCTCCATTTACGACTTGCTTGTTGGTGATGTCATCTCCCTCGAGACTGGAGATGTGGTTCCGGCTGACTCGGTGATGATTTCGGGAGATATTGAGTGTGACGAGTCGGCGTTGACGGGTGAGTCCAACACCATCAAAAAGAAACCGGCCAATGACGCCATGGCCTTCTTCGAACAACACTTGGCTCTGGGAGAAGACCTTGGGTCCACCCAGATCAAGTTTAAGGATCCCTTTCTTATCTCTGGAGCCAAGGTTCTCTCTGGTGTGGGCACTGCTCTTATTACTGCCGTGGGGTCCAACTCTATCCACGGTAGAACCATGGCTTCGTTGAACCTGGAGGCTGAAGTCACGCCTTTGCAAGAACGTTTAGACAACCTCGCTGAGGGGATCTCCAAGTACGGTTTCTTGGCTGCGCTTGTTCTTTTTGTGGTGTTGTTCATCCGTTTCTGTGTGAACATTGCTCCTGGGGGAGCATTGCGTAATTCACCTGGTGCTGAAAAGGGTAAAAACTTTGTCGATATTCTTATTGTTGCAGTGACGATTGTTGTGGTGGCCGTTCCGGAGGGTCTTCCCTTGGCTGTCACGCTTGCATTGGCATTTGCCACCACAAGAATGGCCCAAAACGGTAACTTGGTTCGTGTGTTGCGTTCTTGTGAGATTATGGGTGGTGCCACTGCTGTTTGCTCTGATAAGACGGGAACGCTTACGGAAAACAAGATGCGCATTGTTCGTGGCTACATCAACAAGAAACTTTCTTTCGATGACTCTCACCATGCCGGTATGACCGAAAGCATTGCTAAGTCGGTTGACATGATTGCTCAAATTCCATCTAAACTCAAGGTGTTCATCAGCTCTAACATTACCATCAATTCCACTGCTTTCGAGAACTCTGACTATGATGAGGCCGCCGCCATGAAGAGTCTTCAAAAGCCAAAGCAGAGATCCTTGCTCTACCATTTGTTCCACAGCAGTGAAAAGCAACAACAGGTACTTGGCACTAACAACGAACCTTACTTGGGTAACAAAACTGAGTCTGCGCTTTTGATTTTTGCTAAAGAGAAATTCGACCAGTTTGCACAAAATTCCTTGACTGAGCAGAGAAACAATTCTTCCTCTGAAGTTGTTCAGGTCATTCCTTTCGAAAGTTCTAGGAAATGGGCTGGTGTGGTGATGAAAATCGATAACGGGTATCGATTCTACGTTAAAGGTGCTGCGGAAATCATTTTCAGACATTGCTCTTACCAAGTGGATGAGAATGACGAGACATTTTCCATGGAACGATCTGATAGAGAAGCCGTCCTTGAGAAGATCGACGAGTACGCAAACGATGCCCTCCGTGCCATCTTGTTGGCCCACAAAGACTTTGTTGGTGTCACTTCATGGCCACCATCTCAAATTGCCGACCCACAAAACCCTACCCAAGCTCTTCCTGAACTGCTTGTTGACATTTCTGCCTCCAGACACGACTCTTCTGCAAATCTTGTCATGGACTTCCTTGTTGGTCTCCAAGATCCTTTGAAGGAAGGTGTGGCCGAAGCGGTGATGAAGTGTAAAATGGCTGGAGTCACGGTAAGAATGGTCACGGGTGATAACTTGACAACAGCAAAGGCTATATCGAGAGGCTGTAACATTCTTACTCCAGAAGACTCTTCCAATGAGAATGCTTATATGGAAGGCCCCACATTCAGAGCGTTATCTCCTGAAGAGAGAACTCGTATTGCTCCACTGTTGAGAGTTTTGGCTAGATCTTCTCCCGAAGATAAGAGAATCTTGGTGGACACCTTGAGAAAGGCTGGAGAAGTCGTTGCTGTTACTGGAGATGGTACCAATGACGCACCTGCTTTGAAGTTGGCTGATGTTGGTTTCTCCATGGGTATCAGTGGAACTGAAGTGGCCAGGGAGGCTTCCGACATTATCTTGATGACGGATGACTTTACGGATATTGTTCAGGCCATCAAATGGGGAAGAACTGTTGCAGAATCGATCAAGAAGTTTATTCAGTTCCAATTGACCGTCAATATCACCGCCTGTGTGCTTACTTTTGTTTCTGCTGTTGCATCGACCGAGGGACACTCTGTTTTGACTGCTGTTCAATTGTTATGGGTGAACTTAATCATGGACACTTTAGCAGCCTTGGCATTGGCGACCGACAAACCAGATGATGCTCTTTTGAACCGGAAACCAGCCGGTAGAACCATGCCATTGATCAGCGTTTCGATGTGGAAGATGATTCTTGGACAATCCATCAACCAGTTGATCATCACGTTCGTTTTGCACTTCGCAGGTCAGCAGATTTTCTTCGGCAGTGGACCTATCGATAACCATCAACAAAAGCAATTGGATGCTATGACTTTTAACACCTTTGTTTGGTTGCAGTTCTGGAAATTGTTTGTCACTAGAAAGTTGGACGAGTGTGCTGATGTCACCAGCGTTCGTGGCCGCATCAACTTGGAGAACTTGAACTTTTTCTCGCATTTGTTCAGAAACTGGTATTTTGTGACAATTGCAGTTCTTATTGGAGCCATGCAAGTTTTGATTATGTTTGTTGGAGGTGCCGCTTTCACTATTGCCAGACAAACACCAGCAATGTGGGGTACTGCGATTATTTGTGGTATGGTTTCCATTCCAGTGGGAATGGTGATTAGAATAGTGCCAAACTGGTGGGTGGTTAAGATCTTCCCCACGAGAGCATTCAATGCTTTCCTTTACTATGTTGGTTTTGGCTGGATGAGCAAAAAAGCCAGAAAGGAGAGAGCAGCTGAAGACTTAGAAAAAGATATTGAGAGCTCGGAGGAAGGTGTTGTCGTTCCAAGTACTAATGAGCCAAAGACGGTGTCGTAAACAATATGCATTAGACCAAATTTTTAGAAAGTGTATTTCAAATTATAATGATATTTATGAAGTCCAAAGGAACCTAGAACATGTGCCTCTGTTTATAGTTCGTTTTCCAACTTCACCACAAACTTAACAAAAACAGGCCCAAACCTCGTGAATGGCTGGAACATAGGTACCCACGAGCGTAGCTCCTTCGCCGTTTCAGTCACTTCTATACGGTCTTCGCTGGAGCCTTCGCGTAATCTGTTTCTCAAGCTTTCATGAAGCAGCAGCAACGCGGCCAGGAACTCCTCGTCTGAGACGGCCCCTTCAGCCAGGCCCCCGACTTTCCTCCGGGCATTCTGGATCACGTGATACACCTTCAAGATACTGGCTTTCACTTCTTTAAGCAGAATCAACGACCCGATGGGGTCTCCGTTGGCTGGATCCAGATTTTGTGCAATGGTTGATGTGGCTGCCTCGCGTCTGACGGTCTCAACATCGGAACTGAGCGTCTCGACGGCGTTTTTAAGTGAATCTACGTAGTATTGGAGCCGGCTGGTGTCTGCATTGACGGCCCCAGCGTTTTCTTCCGCCAGCACGTATTCAGATACTCCAATTGTGCTCGACAGTTTCTTCAACTGGTCCATTTTCTTCTCAAGTTCGTGCAAGAGCACGTTTGTGTTATAATCCAAATGTGTCAAGAGATCCTGGGTGCTATTATTGATCCTGTTCAATGTCTGTGGGGAGTAGCGATCCGTAGGTCCGGAAAGCGACAGGTAGAGTGCGTCCACGTAGTTTTCCGGACTAAAGTCTTCATTGAAGAACATGGCTATGGTGTCATCTTTGAACACGTCTGTCATTTTTGTTAATGTTGTGTTGCTTTTTTATGTTGTTTGATGAAAATGGTTGATAATGCTAGACTCATGCCGAGCAGATCCGTACATCCACAAAGCTCTCGAAAAGTCTATGAAGCAATAAAAAGGAAGCCACGAAAGTTGGTAGAGAACTAATTGTGTGTTTGAATCAGCTTAGAAAGATAATTTTGGTCTTTTCTTCTTTTTCTCTTTTTAACTCTAATTTAAGAGACACTTTTGTGGGCAGTTATTAGTGACCACATCCATTGTCGCGTTTGGTCCCATGGCCCCCGCAATTACTGAGTCCCAGGCTATTACAGCTACAGTCCACCAAAATAGTACACCCTAATGATCAAAAGACAGCAGGGGTTTTACACAAAAGTGGACTTTGAAACTTTCTTGGTAATTCTATAATACAGAGAAAGAAAAAAAAAAAAGAGCATGCATTTCAAAAGAAACCCTAGGAAGTCATCCGAGGCCATGTACTTCGTTGCATCCGGAACAGGCCCGAAAGAACGCGCGGGCCCGCACAGCCAGGGCGTACGGTGTACCCCAGAAAATGGCCCGAAAAAAAGACTCACCTAAATTTGCCTCTTATCATCCAAGTCCTATTCTTACAAATGCATATAATTACCGTCCAAGACTCCTTTCTTGAGGTCATTCTGGATGTTGAGTCAGGGAAAATCGGCCTGGAGCCTTTCTGGGTCGCCCGGAGAGACTCGGCTCATGAGGAATCACTGGAACTCTACAGTATCGTGGTGCTGATGAAACATAATCAGTTGGCACTCACCATGGGCGAAAGCCTGCCCCACCATATCGAAATGGTGAGAAATAATGAGTGTAAATTCACAGTAGTAATTGAAGATGCGACTGGACGCCATGTTTACTTGCTCGCTTCCCCGAAATCAAAGCTACATTTGGGGCTCTCTTCATCGAAGATTTCTTCATGTGCAATCTCTCCCAACGGGTCCCGATTAGTTGTGGGAACTGACCTGGGGTCAATCTTACAGTATGACACAGCCACTGAAAAACTAGCGGGCAGGATTGATCATGCCCATCTCGCGGATGTGGCTCATCTTACTGTGCTTCCGTCCTCACAAGTCATGATGAGTGTGGGCACCGATCTCCAGACAAAACTATGGCCATTAGGCCCTACACCTGTGGATCTGCCGACACGTGTTTTTGCCGAGCAAAAGGCCCAGATATCTGACATAGCTATAATAGACCGTGGTCGGAACTTTCTCACGGCCTCGCGCGAAGGCTCTGTCTTGTTATGGGAATGTTCCACTGGCCAGGTTGTATCGAGATTTCGTAGAATAGACAATTTTAACGACCCCGTCACATGCATGGCCCTCGCTGAAGGTGACCCAGTCAGTGCAGAGAACACGGTTGGCGGTGATCTTTTGTTTGGGTGTCTGAACAAACTCTTATACGTGGGCTATAAGCTGGGAATTGTTCAGCAGTATAGTGTTGCAGGCCACTACCAGTCCGGAGTCAGATTTCAAAGATCTAGTGAGGTGAGCTTACTCCATGTGGAAAGCACATATCTCGTAGTTGGCTATGCCGATGGATTGCTTCGTATCTATGATATCAGTGGCGCTTCGCAAAAAACCGGCTTCAAACAGGGCCAGGAAACTGCTGCTCCGTACTGGGATTTGCAATTGAACGCTAATTTTCCCATTGAGTGCGCCAGTGTAAATAAACGTGAGAATAGTGAGACGGGCTTATTGTTAGTGGTATCGAACGGGCCTGAAATGCTTGTTCGGGTGGATTTTGATGGGGCCGATTTCCACATCAGCCAACTTATTGGGCTCAGCGAGATGTTCAGAATAGTCCTGATGGGAAGCAATGGCGAAAAGACGTTTGTGGCCACAGAGAACGAAATTGTCCAGTATTAGAAGGAACCGAGAGGGGTCAAAGCAATTAACTAGTCATTTATTTAATATTACGAAGCATGATAATGGTGTCAAACCAATACAAAGCACTAACTAAAAGAAAGCAAAGCACCTACTCGCAAGAGGGCGCAATTACAACTTTGGCTTTGGGCCAATTGACTTGAGCACAGAGTCAATGGCAGTGGCCTTCATCATGTTACCCTTAACCTTCAACTTGCCGCTCATAAACAACTTTTGACCACTGGCCTTACCAGAAGATAACTTGACAAAGTCTGCATCCTTTAACAACAACTGAACGTCGCTCTTAGGTACGGATGCGGACTTCTTGACAGAGCCTTCTTTCTTCAAGTCCAAAACCCACGATTGCTCCTTTCCTTCTTTATTTTTCAATGTGATGACAATGACTGCCTTGACCCCGGCAATGGCCTTTTTTCTGATGATGTCGTCTTTCAAACCTTCGCTCAATTGCTCGAATAGAGACGACGCCTTGAATCCATCAGCTCTCAAGTCAGACATTGTAGTGTGTTTCGTGTTTGTGTTTTGTGTTTGTATTTTGTGTTTGATTTTGAGTAAGAAAAAATTATAAATTAGCTTAAAGTATATGGATCTAGCTGTATAAGTATGAAATGTGGGGAGAGCGATCGTCTTTAGAGAACGGCGAGACCGCTTCTTTATACCTTGAGCCCGGGCACAATTCACATGGTGCGAAAAAAACCCATACGGTGGCTGCCGCGAGGGTTTTCTGTTCCCCACAATTGGCCCTAACCACATGAAAACGATAAGCTCGCACCTGCCCCAGATGGCTCACTGGCAATTACGTGAAGACAAAAACAGAGAAAAGCCCAAAGAAAAAAGCCCAAAGAAATAGAAAATAGAAAAATAGAAAACACTACAGACCTTGAATCGATTTCTTTAGTAAATTCAGTTTATCCGAGGAATGGCTCAGAGGTGTCTTCAGTTATAGATGCACTATTGGCTGCCAAAAAAGTCATCGTGCTGATGGATGAGGCAGGTCAGCAAATATGCCAGATCGGATATTGATGTAAAAGAATCAGTCATTTATAAAGTATTAGCATGCATTTTCCGTATCAAATACTATGATTCCGTATCTTAGCATATACAGTTACCACACTTACTCTTCACATTGTTGCTTCCTCAAATTGGATTATGTGAGATTCTTGAACCGAGGCTCAGCTATAAGGCTCATTTTCCGAGAAACTCCACTTCACTCCCTTTTTCATATAAACACCAGTACATCCCAAACCACTTGAATTTATAAGTGATATTCGAGAATACCCGTAAGCTTCTTTCTTTTCTGGTTTTCTTTTATTTCCCCACTCACTCATTTATCTGTAAATCCCCAACTTCCAAATTCATCAAAACCACACATTCTACTCAAACGCACCGCCCGCACCCTTCAACACTTAGACCCGTGCACCTCGGGAGCTCATCTCTGCTCCATCCATCTTTATCAGGTTAGCAGAAAGCTTTAGTGAAACTTCAAATCCCCAAAAGCTCAAAGTCAACATGGCATTTTCCTCAAGCCTGTCCAAAACCAGGTCCCAGGCCACGGTCAATAAGCTTTTTGAAAGCATGCTTCCTGGGTGCACTTCCAATTCAAAACCACAGAAAAAGAGCTCCACCACGGAAAACTTCAGCCGTGAAGTGTCTCAAAAAAGACTTTCAAAAGAAGATGTAAAGAAGGCCAACAAAATCGAAAAGGCTAAGAGAAATAAACAACTCAAGAAGAACCTCGAAAAGGAAAAACTCTTCACCAAAAACGTCAAATACAACGTCATAAAATCGCATAAGAAGTCGGAAAATATCTCCGAGGAAGAACAAAAGTACTTGAAAAAGCTAATAAAGAAGAACTCTTTTGCAGTCAGAAGAGCGGGTGGCCTTGATGACCCTATGATAAAGGATGAGGTGGAAGAGTTGAGAAACGAGATCTTGGCTCTCACAAACGAGAAATATGATCGGTCGAAGGCCAGGCAACAACAGGCCAAGTTGACTTCGTTCAACGATAAGATCAAGTCTGGTGTCTTGACATACCCAGGACTTACGCCTGGCTTGGCTCCTGTGGGTTACGATGACGACTCTGATGATGAATAATGTATAATAGTCTATAAACAATATCTGGTGAAGACAGCTTCTCTTAACGGCCCAACTCGTATAATATCTGGCGGACATCCGTGGTCTTCTTCCGTACATTTCTCTTCTTATCATCAAGTCCTCGAGCAAGTTCAGCTCTTGTGCTATTTTGGTATTTGACCAATTTGGTGAACTCCAATTTGGTGAAAACGCCCATGATACAATCCAAACTTAAAAGCCTAATAGTTTCGTTATTCACCAATTTTTGCTTCACCAAAACCTTGTTCGTGCTCAAGAATATTAACTTGCTCAAAAGACTCGACAAATTCTCCTGAATCAAGTCTGGGGACTCTTGGATAATCACCTTGAATGTTTGCAAGGACGCTTCAAGAACACTGCTATTTGGTATGGACAAGCCATTCAATACCAATGGCAAGACTTCCTTCAAATGTGGTTTCAAAATTTCCGCCGACACGTTATTGATTATAATAGCCAACGTTGTCAAATTGACCTCTCTTCTTGTGGCTTCCTGGTTGGATGTGAAACTCGTGAGGAGCTTTTGAAGCAAGCTTTCAAAGATCTGTTGTTTGTAGAGAAGTCTGGCATTGAGATTCACCACACCAGAAATAATTCTCGTCTTGCTGTTCTCCTTATTGGTGAAAATGTCTAAGTCACTCATGAGGATGGTGAATGAGCTGGAGATGGCTTTGCAGTAGTCCAAATCTTCCGATTCCGTCAATTGAGAAACGACAAGGTCCAAGAACTTGGTGCCCGCAGGATCGAGCTTGACAATCAATCCCTTCAAAATCCAGATGGCAGTTTCAAAAGAAGCGGTGTTCGAGGTACCTTTCTCAAATGATTCAATAAATAATTTCGAAACCAGCTCATCATTTGTAGGAGTGAACTTATTCACCAAAAGTGCAATTACTTGCAAATATCCAAGCCTGTCGAACCCCAATGGCAAGGTTTGAACAAAACTCATGAACTTTGCAATGAGAGATTTCTGAGTGTCTTCAGGAAATGAGACTTTCTTGTCGATTTTTGCGATCAAATGCTTGAATAATGTGATCTTTGCCGATGGTTTCTCGCATACACTTTCCATTAAAAAGCCCTCGAGTGTTCCGTTGTGCAAAAAAACTGAGGAATATTCCTCTAATACTGATTGGTGTTTCGATTTCTCAATGAAACGTACGATATATCCAAAGAGTTGACCAGCAAGTTCCAAAATAATAGGGTCATCGCCGCTTCTCTTGATAATTATGCTGAGAAATCTAGGAATGAAATTTTGGCGCCATGAATTGGTCAAGAAAGGCTTAACAGACTGTGTTTGAACAAACGACTTCGTAAGACTCTCGATGATATTTCCGAAAGCTTCAGCGTCATAATCATCATATGCTAGCTTGTTCAAGTATCTAATGGATAATACTTCCAAGAATTGATAGTTAACACAAAGCTTGTTAACAAGATCCAAAACACCGTGTTCGGAAACACGTTCAAGAAGCATGGGGAGGATTGTCTCAATCACAGATGCAACATTTGCCAGTAACAGTTCCTCCGATCCTTCTGTCATGATGAGAATGACGCACTTCACGATCTCTTGTAAAAGAATGTCAGACTGCCAGTCAGGGTTTGAGTCGTTGTTTATGATACTAGCAGTGTTTTCTCCCAGCCAGTTCATAATTAATTTGACTTCTTCTCTCGATAAGAAGTCTTTTAATAACAGCATCTTGGTCAATTGCTGGATGATTTTGCATTTTAATGTTTTCTCGAGGTTGGATGATGTTTGTAAAAGCTGACCCATGAAAATAAGAAGATGGTCTTTGAGATCCCACAAGTCATTTTGTTCGCCAAGAACTTTGGATGCTGTTAGCACAAAGCCTACGTAATCTATCAACTCTCTTTGTCTGTTAACAGTGAGAGAAACATCGATCTCAGTCTCTGTGTCGACCTTGACCTCTTGTGTATCGCTGCGAATGTATTTTCCCCAAACTTGGAAAGAGAACAAGCAGTTGACCACTTTATTGAAAAATGGCTTCGATGAGCAGCCCATAGCACAGAGGAGAATGACTGCTTGTTTAGAAGTCTTTTCATTGAGGGCCAGGAAATGAGACTTCAACTCTTCGATTATAGTGGACACCATAGAATCGAAGGAGCCAGAGTCCACCAATTTCGTGGCCAAACAGTTGAGTGTCTTTAACGTGTAAATCGAGATTTTGTTATCGTCTGTATCATCCAAAGACTCTGCCTCTGGAGGAATGATAAAATCTGCCTCTGGTCTAAATATCAGCGCATCATTGTGCAAGATCTCAAACTTGAGAGCATCCCAAATAGTCACCCAGTATTGTTCGAGGATCTCCGGGGAGTAATTATTGATACACAAGTAAAGACATTGCAAGACGTCATTCCGCACTGCTGGATTGGTAGAAGTAAGCTTCTCGAATAACGACGGGAAGGTGTCCTGTGCGAATTGGGGCTGTGACGCGATGGTGGCTCTTAATTCCAGCTTCAAATCTTGCGAGGTGATTTTGTAAGGATCGTTTGCAGGTGGGGAAAACGAAATGGGGAAGTAGCAGAAGGATACGTCAAACAACTCCGTGAGGAACAGATCGTGTTTTTCATTTGTGGCCCGATCTTGCAAGGGGAGTTTTTCGTTGATGGCCTTGTTCAATCTAAACGACATGAGCAAGTTTCTTGGATCTTTCTCACCACTGGCAATGTGTACAAAGGTTGAAATGAACCGGTCGGTGTGAGACGTGATAGCAATAAGATCATCCATATGGCTTCTGAAAACAGCATCAAGAAGGTGGAACGACTCGTATCTGACCTTAGCCAAGTGTTTTCTGGGTTCATAAAGTTCGGATACTTTCTCAAGCATCTTTCCAAGGTTATCGTTGACGTTGGGCTTGAAGTTCTTGAAAGTCACTAGTGAAGACAATGCATTCAAGACATGGATGGTCAATTTTTCATCATCAAGCTTCGCCACCAAAAACTGCAAGAGCACTGACACATCTTGTAAGGACAAAGAGCGAGCGTCTCCTAGAGCCGAAAGCGTTGAAGCCAAACAGTGGATAGCATGCGTTCTGGTAGCTATGCTATCAGAGGTCAAAGTAGGACCAAGAGCTTGGATGAACAGAAGAAGAGATACTGATTTTGTCGAGATAAGGGCAGCTAATTCCGAGGAAAAAACCGACAGGTCTCCATCACTCGCGGCAGCTCCTATGAACTGGTTGATTAAAACCGAAGGGTCATGCACCAGGGCCATTTTTGGGGGGTAAAACTTAGCTTATATCTAGAGAAAGATATCCTCTTAGTTCGCTGATGCCGAAAGACAGGCCTTTTATTATCTGAGTGCGGTATGCACTACTGGCACTGCGAGGCGAAAAGTATGATCCATCAGTAGAGGATAAGAATGGCGAGATTCAGACAGTCTGGATTTTTTTTATATTTTTTTGAAGGGCGTAGTGTGTTTTTTCTTGCTATTTTATGGATGAGGCTAAAATCTACAGAAAAAGCTGAATTCCAGAATTTTGTAATCCAAATAGTTGTTTTATTTTTTGCGATTGCATCAATATTTCAGGTGAGAAATGATAGAGCTGAGCAACTTATTGGAAAACAACACAATCTTTCATCTACTTTTAATTTCTCCACAGAACTTTTTCAAGACAGACAAACGGTACAATTGTTTCTTTAAAAAAAAAAAAAAAAACGGATCTGCTTATGTTTGAGATTTTGAGATATCCAAAGTATCACCAGAATTAGTCAAATCTTAGTTTTATGTTATTGGTTACCCGGGCTGAGTTACACCGGAAGAGGACTTGTACGAAAAGCGTAGACGAGCGAGAACGAGCGAGGCGAACTTGGCCTGGCCTGTAGATACATGGTCAAGACTCAAGAGGCCCATAAGGCAACATGATAGTTGATAGTCGAATAAAACTCATGTACAGAAAATAAATTTCCAGGGAAACAAAATATAAAGAGATATCCAAGAACATAATAAGAAAGGAGAAAAAAATAATCGAATTCCAAGGACTCAATTACAAAATACCATACCCTTATTATGCCTATATTACTACCCCCAATTTGAATCGTGCGATACAATAAAACGTAGGCCCAAATAATGATCATTGAAGGATTCAGACTCGAGGGCCGAGGCCATGCCCCATGCTCCCAACGACCAGTTTCAAATCCAAAACGCGTGAAATCATACAATATAGTACTAACAGGACTATTTCAAAAGCACCTCCGAAAAAACCATCGTGCCATCAGTAGAAAATGGCAGAAAGCCCACAATCGAAAGGTGTCGTCGCATACGTACACTACGCGAAACATACCATCAATGCTAGAGATGCTGCGCTCTCCATGCTCTCCACATTACGAGAATGTCTTCCGATTCCAATCCAGCCACCATAGTAAATCAGCTTAATAGAGACACTTAATTTTATTATCTACAAACGAAATACAGGGCTTTGAACATTCATCGAATCGGATCGAATCTGCAGTTTTTTTTAACTCCCCCTTCAAGTACGCGTCCACGTAGGCACACCCGTTTCTCTCAATTTATCTTCCGTCGTGCGTTTCGCGCCGCTGCCCCTGCCAACTTACCCACGCTCCAGGGCTCCGCGATTTCTTCCTTCCTTCCCGCCTAAACGATCTTGGTTGATCTGGGCAGGGCTCGATGTCGCACCGTGGCCACCACCAGCTGCAGATTTAACCCACACACACAAACGATTAGTGCCCCAAAAATACCCTTAACTATAGGCTGATCTGACATTAAACCAACCATCAAAACACACCAAGGATACCACAGAAACAGCCAAGGGAAACCACAGAAATCATAAGCCCGGTTGGAATACATATTCTGTCACACAGAACACACAATCTCCTTATACGCGCTTGTTTATGATTGAAATTCCTAATTTGGAGCAGCCTTCCTATGCTCAGCACGAGCTAGAACAGCTCCAGGAACAATATAATCAGTTTCAAATCGACGACGAATTCCAGGGAAATCTCCACGAGCCACAGGTAGCGTTTGCTGATGATGCAATATCTCCTCACGAAATTCTTCTCGCAAACAGTGCTGAGAAACACCACCGGCGGACCCCTTCGAATGCAACCACATTGGAGCTGCCTATAAATCTCTATGAGACCTCGAACTCTCCCTATATTTCACTCCCTCAGTTGATCAATACAACACAGTCACCTTTGGCCGCAGACTCGTATTTTCTGGCCCTGAAACTGAGACATGGAGACCTTTCAGACCACCCATACATGAGAGACCCACTAGATCTTGATCGCATCAACAACGACATGCGAGAAGATCACATTGACCGTATCTCAGAGGTAGACGAAAACTTTGAGGATGAACTTAATGATGTAGACCTCAGCGGTGATGCACCCTTGCTGCAAATACCACGCTTCCCGGTGGCGTATGCACCCTCGAATATACCCGTTCAACATAGTAACGACATCTACCAGAATACCAGTGCATTCATGATCTCCTCGAAGCCACCCGAGCTCAACGAATCGCATGTATCTTTACAACTTTCCGAGTATGCTCGTGAGCTTGACGTGGAACCACAGGTGGTAGAATTCAATCAAGCACATACCATGCAAATGGTGCTGAATAAGAACCTTGAGAGTCCAGTGACAAAAGCTTTCTATGGCGGGGAAATGAACGATAGTTTGGAACAGAAGGAAACTGTAGGAAGGTTGCCATTTCCAAACCCTTCGCAGGGTCTAACTGAGGACCAACCACTAACGACTCCTCGTTTGGGATATTCGGCACGTGCGATGATGACTCCAATGTCTCTGAGTGCCCCTAAACTACAACCATCACCTCAACTACCTCCGCCATCCCATAAGAAATCAATGAACTTTGTCTTGCCACGGGGCGAGGAGTTTCACCAGATGAAAAAACTCACAGCCACAGAGGCGAAAAGCCCTGCTGAATATACATTGCACATAATATTCACGCAATTTGTTCGTCATGCTGAAAGAAAACTCAATCTTTGCCTAGACTATCCTCTTCACCAAGAACCGCCGATTATTGAATTACTCGCTGAAGGTGTTGATCCTCAATTTGACCAGATCATCTTCTCGCTAGGCTACATTGCGAAAAAGAAACCCAAGCAAGTAATTGACAGTGTTATGTTCTGGCGAAAGTCCAAAAGTGAAGTTGCGGCTTTGGCAACTGCCGAGTTGGAGAAGGTCTTGCTCGTGACTCGCTCAAACTCCATGACAAACACTTTAGGGGTGAGCAATGGCGAGTTACCACTCTCTGCAAAGACACAGCCACTGCCAAAAGCCCCTCCTAGTCGGGGAAAAAGAAGTCTTAGTCTTATGAGAACCAAGAGTTTGTCTAAATTAGCTCACCGGCGAAACGTATCAAACCCGACGATTAATCTAAATGATCCAAACTATCCACCCACCCAGACTACAGACGGGATATTCTCTCAAGACTTTCCAAAAGACAATTCACAACAGACGCAGAATTTCGAAGATAGAGTTTCCCATGCGCGTGCAACCGCTATCCAAGCAGAAAAGAAATCGTTGGCATCCATATACATATTGTGCCGTGTCTTGATTGAAGTTGTTAAACAGACATCGGATGATGCTTTGGGTGCAGAGTTCGGTGGTAAACTTGAGGAAATCGTATACAATCAACTCAAAACCACTGATCCTGTGGCAACAAGTGAATCTTTTGTGCGGCTGGCGAACTGGAACCTCTTTTCCGAGCTCTTGGGTTTTATGTCCGAGAAGCGGTTTTTGAGTGTGAGTGATCGCTTCATAGCTGATCTTGAAAAGGTACCTGTGAGTATTGCCCACGAAGATGAACCAAAAATCCATCTTCTCATACACGGAATGCGATACTTGAGACTTACGAATTACCCACTTGAAAATTTCGAAGAAAGCGCAGAGTTCATTCAATCATTGACCAAATTCTTTCGCAAGTCTCAAAATCCTACAATAGTCTTTGCATATGCTGAAGTGTTGAGTAGTTTGATCATCCCATTGGCATCTGAGCTCACTGCAGAGGCGAACCATCCATTGTGGGTTGAAGCAATTACCCAAATATACAAGAAAGCTCATAAACTATGCAATAGCTCTTCTATGTCATCACAACTTTCCGGGAGTGCCATGAAATCCGCAAATAACACGCTCAAGGGATCTGCTTTCAATGATGGGGACTCTGCATTGATATTGATGACATCTGCACTCTCAGTGAGTTCTCAGGATCTTTTTGGTGATAATTGGTTTCAAATCATTGAAGCTAATGCATACAGACTAAAACCTAAAGTCGAAACTGCAATGAAAACCAGATTCATTGTTTGCATAGCGAGATTGGTTTGGGTTTATATCAATCGTTTACCTGATACTCTTAACAACACTGTCAAGAAGTTGGACAGATTATTTGACTTATTGTTTTTTGGACCCAGTGTATCTGGTAAGAAACAGCAATGGATACCTCATGACATCGAGCTCATCAATGCCATCGCTGAAATAATTCGCATTGTCGCGTTTCTGCATCTCAACTATGTATTGGACAATGTTATCTTGAAGTTGCTCAGGACTAGTTTCAATGGTATGAATTTGGAGAGTGCTTCCCCAGAAAAGTTGATATTAGTCATCAAGTCATATTCTTTGTGTTTGAGAGATTTTAAATCCGGAGAGAGGCCCAAGTTTCCAATGGATGAAGTCTTGAATGATAACTTCCATGAAGTTACGTCGTTAGCTTCAAATAAATCTCTTAAAGCTTTATTCGAGACAACCGAAGAGAAATCTTTTCAAAAATGGAGCAATGTGATGTTTGAGCATAAGCGAATCAAAAATTACGCAGCACACGAAGAACTTAACCGTTCTCTTTCAACTTTACTCAAGCTCATTGATCATCAATACGGCTCAACACACTCAACTAAGAGCGACGCAGGGTATTTGAGTCTGAGTACATCCAAATCGCTTACATCTTTATCAAACTTTCCATTTGGGATCGATTTATATCAGGGAACAAGAGATGTGTTCACGGACTTATTTGCTATCTTGATTGATTGCTATACTTGGACTTCGAATCCACTTCCTCTCGACAAAGGAGCAGGTTCTCTGCTGGGGCTTTCTATCCAGACTCTTGTTGATATTTTAATAAGGAATGCTACCCATGAAGTCCCCTTTATTTCATCCTCCGCCATCATGTCCCTCGCAAAATTGGCATCGCGTAAAACAGCGGGGAGCATTCTCACAATTTATGCTAGAATAGCTTTCAGGATGACAGAAAAGCCTGGTCCTACTTATGATTCAGATTATTTTAACTCAGAAAAATTCATCAAGCTCCTCAAAATTTACGTTGAGTTGCTTAAGTGTTGGCTCAGACAGGTTTCTAACGCAAAAGGAAACAACGATGGTCTGGATGCTGCTGGTGAATCAGAACTTCAGAGCAATGGCGGTCTTGATGACTTGTACCAGGTTAATCACAAAGCACCAGATTTAACGACAATCGAACTTTCGACAAATAAATTAAAACCTTACGAGGAGCTCGAGTGGAAGAACATTATCACTGTGATCGAGGAAGTGGAAGGAAATGGTCTCTTTTTCTTATGTTCTGACGACAGCACTAAAAGACTGTTGGCAATCGCGATATTGAAACTTGTTGAGCAATTTGATCAGTCGATTTACAATAATACTGATAAAAAGGAAATTTCGCCAATCACTTCTGGTGCAAGTTCTCAATGGGGTCATTCCAGAACTTCATCAAAATATGTCGCTGATGAAGGTTCACGACTTATTTACCACATTGAAAACGCAGACATGCTCGAGTTGATAAAGCCTATCAAAAAAGAGTTGAGTTTACCTGAAAGGACGCGCTTGAGTAAGATCAAGAACAAAAGAGGAGTTCTTTTGAAGTTCGCTTCTTCTGATCATGGAATCGACTCTACAATATGGTTTAGGATTTATCCCCGGTTGCTTGATATCTTGTTTGAAAAATGCCCCATGCCCGTTGCTTTGTGTCGTTCCATTGTATGCGTTCGATTGGTGCAGATGTACGAGTTTGTAGTTGCGTTTTCTGAGTCTGTGAAGAATTATACGTCATCGATATTCAACAGATCTTCAAACTCGAGCCCCCCAGAGGTGTTAGTGAATCAGTGGAAGCTTTATTTGATATTTGCATGTTCATCCTTGACGAGCACCAATGAGCAAAAAATATCTATCCCCACTCAGCCAGGCCATGGACGGAAAAAGTCATTACCGATGTATATTCAGCACCAAAAGATCACAAGTGCAAAGTCAGTCTTTCGCATGGTTTTGCCATTATTGAAGTCGTCTCAACTGATGATAAGGGAGGCTGTGGTGTTGGGTTTGAGCTGTATTAATATCAATACATTCAAAACATTCACTGAAAACCTCCCTCTATCATTGAATGACTGGGAAAATGATGCAAAGGTTCGCGATGTGGCGGAAGATAAGGTGAGAATTGAGGTAATCCACATCTTGAGCATAATCACAAACAGGTTCAAGGCGAGCAGTGTTTTATACTCCGATGATTCCACAATCGCAAATCTCGTCTCTATTATCAAAAACGTGAAAGGCTTTCTTTCTGTACCTTCAATCCAAATTCTGCCCGAGTTCCAGAGATTAAGATTTTACTTCAGCTTTTTCTTGGAAAATGTCTTTATAGGATTAAAGGACAAACCCGACCTGAACAGGTGGCTTCCTTTCGAGGCACGTATTGGCTGCTTCAACTTTTTACAGGAGTGGTGTGGTTTTGGTGACTCAAGATCAGTTCTAGATGAGCGATACGCAATTATGTTTGCAAAAGCAAACGAGCTGAAAGAGTCGGCAACAACAGTTGCAATATTGGAACTTGAAAAAAAGACTTTTCAAATAGCTTCCTTGAGCTGTATGGCGACTATTTGTTCGGGTGCACTCAAGCAAACATTTGCAGTTCCGGGAAAAACTGCCGTAATCTCGTTTGATATTAAGGGCGTTATGACGTGGGTTCATGAAATCCTTTGCTCAGAAGTACCAAAAGTTCAAGAGATTGGAAAGATTGCTTTGAAGAACATTCTTACTTCAAACATCAATAATGACGAGATATACAATGAAGCTCTCGTTCAATGCTACTACTCAGGAAACTCTTTGAAGGTGAAAGAAGTATACTTTACTCTTGTCGTCGAATCATTTATTAAACATAGAAAGGTTGAGGTGATGCCCTATGAAATTTTCATTATTTCTACATTTTTGGTTGGTACGGACAACCTTGAAATTCGATATTCTGCAATCAAGTGTATCAAATTCATTGAAAGAAAGTTTCTCAACACTTCCGAAACAGACCGTTATACAGAAAGCGTCTGCTGCTCAACCATGGTTGTTTACAAAAAAGTTTTGTTTGAAATTTCCATGAAATTAGCATCGGGCCATTCAGGGGATGCATTTACGTACATCAGTTATTTGACGAAGTATTTCAATGTGGTGGATAATTCAACAAGGCGTGATATTCTTGCTTGTTTACTTCCCTGGGTTCAGACAGTCGAGTTGAAATATTCTGTTTCGGAAAATACCGCGAGCGTGTCTGAATTGAAACCCGTGGAAACATTACTGTCAGCTCATGGAGAGATTGATGCTCCATCCAGAATGGTCTTGAATAATTTGTTTGAGATAACTGTGAAATTCAGTAAGTCCATCTCTAATGAAGTCGAGGCCCTATGGGTAGCTTTGGGAACGAAACCTGCCAATTTTGACGTGATATTTGGCTATATCATCAGAAATTGCTTGGACAGACGAAATCCAAGTTTTGTCTCCCATTCGAGACAGATAATAGCTTACCTTGTATTTTCGAAACCAGATTCGTCTTTAATTATTGATAGATTGATCTCGAATTTGCAACCGAAGGCGATGGTTCCACTGCAGATAAAAGTTGCTCCGATCAAAGATGAAGAGTCTAGTTTCCCATACACTGCTAATTTGAATCATACGCTTTCATCAAACTCCAAGGAATCAGCATTCTCGCTTGGTCAATTATCGATGGTCTTTTTAGTAGATCTATTCAGATCTCAAAACGACATGATATTGAAGCATTTACCGTTGTTATTGCACGTTTGCTTCTCACTCATGGATCATTACTTTCCTTTGGTCCAAGAACAGGCAGTTTCATTGCTCATGCATGCGATCCATTCAATTACTCCTAACCACCAGAAGGCAAATCAGATTCTTGAGACTCTCAGAAAAAGGGACTATCTGGCAAGTCTTTGGACTTATGATGATTTGAATAATGATAAAAAAGGAGGAATTACGCCTAAGAACATGGATCTCATGGTTAGGGTCGTATTAGAACTCTTTACTCCTACAGCACCAAATTTACAGAAAGATTGGAGCAGAATATCCTTACAATGGGCCACTTCTTGCGCTGTAAGGCATATTGCATGTCGCTCTTTCCAAGTGTTTCGATCCCTCCTTACCTTCTTGGATCAAGGTATGCTTAAGGATATGCTTAACCGACTTTCGAATACTGTATCAGACGAATCGCCCGATATTCAAGGATTTTCTATGCAAATTTTGATGACAATGAATGCAATAACTGCAGAGCTAGATTCTGAAGAGCTAATTGATTTTCCCCAACTCTTTTGGTCCAGTGTTGCATGTCTTAGTACTGTTCACGAGCATGAGTTTATTGAAACTATTTCCATGATGTCTAAGTTTGTTTCGAAAATCGACCTTGATGCACCGGATACTATTTCGTGCTTGATATCTACATTTCCTCCGAAGTGGGAAGGAAAATTTGAGGGTCTTCAAGAAATTGTGTTGGTTGGTCTTAGATCTGCAGTTGCTTGGGAACCCACTTTTAAATTTCTTGACAAGTTGAACAAGTTAATGGACAGTGATATAATTGGTTCTGGTGAGCGCAGGCTTTTCACTACGCTAATGGTTAATTTGCCTCGTTTATTGCATGCTATGGATCAAAGCAGTATTGGCCCCGAAATCGAAGAAACTTGCAACTTTATAAGTGACATGGCTTCAAAGTGTGAGAAGGTGGGCTTGTCAAGAATTATGAATTCACTTGCGAAGAACAAATTTAGATCGAAGAAGGAATTTCTCATGCAAACAATAACCTCATTAAGGACCAACTTTTTCCCTGAATACGAAGCACAAGCGTTGATAATACTTCTAAGCTTCCTTTCAAATAAAACTCCATGGGTGAAGCTCGAAACACTAGGAATACTCAAGCTTGTTTTTCCAATTGTTGATTTGAATCGAGATGAGTTTGTCGGAATGGGTGCTGATTTAATAGCTCCTTTGCTCCGTCTTTTGCTCACCGAATATGCCGAACCAGCTTTAGAGGTCATGGATGAGGTGGGGGCTATATCTGGCTCTCAACTTGATAAGGACATTTTGAGAATGAGTATGGGTAACGCGTCTATGCGAAAAGAATATGAACAGATGACCTCGCTCTTCGGAATACCTAATGACAGTGGCTGGGCTATTCCAATGCCTGCAATGACAGCAGCCCGGACAAGGCATAACGTGCATGCTGTTTTCGCAACATGTGTTGAGGCTTCGACTATTCCAGACGAGAAGCAAAAGGATGCTTTTGCTGATGAAGATATTCAGTTTTTGATGGAGGATTATTATGCACCGGCTGCTGATCATATAGATTCGGCATCAGTAACAGGCGAGGAACCGGCTGCGTCGCTTAGTAATATGTGGGCAGCTTTGGATGATTTTGACTCCTTTTTCACTAAACCGTCGGATCAAAAAGCACAGATGCTTAAGAATATGCATGGCCATAGTCTTTCGTCGGAAACCAAGAAAAGCAGCTCTAGCGATTTGACATCACCTATTGATTCAGTTCCACAAGTCTATGATAAAAGGGCACTAGGAATTCTTAATCGGAGTCTCGCGAGAACAAAGTCCAATACTTCGTTCAAGAGCAGTTTGGCAGATAATTTCGGGTCGCCGATTGAGCCAAGTCATCACGATGTTGTTGCTACGAAAAAGTCTTACATTCCATTCAGAAATAGCCGGCTTGGGAAACCCAAAAATGATCAATTTTCTACACCCACAATGAATGGGTCAAGTGCCTTTGAAACGGGTGGGTTTTCAACTCCGACAAAGACATCTTTGAGATCTACACCGCTGAGCAACGCACAAATCATGGCAGCAAGTCCTCAAGAGATTCGCAATTCTCCCGAGCCAACTGAGGCTGCGATGCGGTTTGACCATATATTGGGAGGAGGCCGAAAGAGAAAAACTAAGACATAAACAGTGCGTACTGCGCGGTACAAGGGTGGCTAACTCGAATAAACGGCTGGTGTACACAGTAGCCGCAATCATCGAGCGAGTTGGTCAGACGTGGCGGATAGTGTGCAGATTGATCCCGCACATGAAGGAACAAGCTGAGTAGAAGCGAGCGATTGTGAAAAAAAAAAGAAAGAGAGTGAGACAAAGAGCAATAGTCAATAGACGCTTAATCAACATGCCACCCAAAAAGCAACAAGGACCAGACAAAGCCAAGGCCAAGGCGAAAGCCAGAGCTGCCGAAGATAAAGGTTTCGGAATGAAAAATAAAAATAAATCTAAGAAGGTTCAAAGTCAAATCAATCAGATGAAAGATGGAGCAGACGGTGGAATGCAGAAGAAAAGAGAAGCCGAGCAAAAAAGAAAAGCTGAAGAGAAGAAAGCTGCCGAACAAGCTAAGATTGAGGCTGCCAAGTTGTTCGGTATCCAGCAACAAAAAGTTCCTTTTGGTGTCGACCCTAAGTCCATTCTTTGTGAGTTTTTCAAACAAGGTGTATGTACCAAAGGCCCCAAATGTAAATTTTCTCACGATCCAAATGTGGGTAGAAAGGATGCCAAGAAGGACTTGTACACTGATGCCAGATCCGAGAAAGAGGCCGATACTATGGACAGTTGGGATGAGGAGAAATTGAGAAAAGTCATCATGTCGAAGCACGGAAACCCCAAGACAACTACTGAAAAGGTTTGTAAATTCTTCATTGAAGCTGTGGAAAATGACAAATACGGTTGGTTTTGGTCGTGTCCAAATGGCGGTAATGACTGTATGTACAGACACTCGTTGCCACCAGGTTTCGTTTTGAAGACTAAGGAGCAGAAGAGGCTAGAAAGATTGGCCAAGGATTCCGAACCTCAAATTACATTGGAGGAGTTCATTGAATTGGAAAGAGGCAGATTAGACAAGAGTCTGTTCACGCCGATCACATTGGAAACTTTCAAGAACTGGAAGTTGAAACAACAAGCCAAGAGAGAAGAAGAGAGAAAGAAGGAACAACAATCAGGAAAGAGGCCATTGACGGGTAGAGAAATTTTGGTGAAGAAATACGCCGATAAATTCTACCAAGAAGAGGATAGTGAACAGGGTGATGAAATGGACTTGTCTGAATTCAGAAAGGCTTTGCCTGAAGAGAGTGAAGAATTTAAGGATTACGGTGATGGCCCACTGTTTGATTCATTTGGAGATAAGGAGAAAACTGGAGATGCAACTGCTGGTAAGGGGGTGGAGCTGGAAGTTGCAAAGGCATAATAGAGGGGATGTAGCATTGAGAAGCGGGTGCTTTGTTCATCAACTTCTCTCATGGATTTTTTTACAAGTCATATAGTCAATAGCCTTGATTAGATGTAATATATGGAACAACTGGGCTACGTTGTTTTTGGAAATTTGTTACATAGTCGTTGTTCTTCAAAATAAAGCGGCCTTTCTTTTCTATAAATTATCAAGTGCTGTTTTGAAGAAGTCTTCGTCCGAATCTTCGAAGAATGCAAGTTTAGTATTACTGCCATCCAAATCATGTAATGATTCCTGGACTCGTTGTATCCAAATAGCAGCTTTACTATCAACGTCTTCAAGCTCGAAGAAATCGTTCACTTCATAGGTCGAAGTGAGGTTTTCACTGGCTTTTTTTCCGAGATTGTTTAAGCTTGCGGAAACTTTGTACTCTGAATCTTCCATTGGTGGCTTCCTGCGCCTTGGAGGAGGGGGAGGAGGGGGAGGAGGGGGATTAGGGACTGGCGAAGAATTTTCGGGCTGAGAAGGGGGCGCCAGCGCTTTAGGTGAACTTTCTGTGACCTGCAGCGACATGGCATGATGAATCTCGGAATCCGATTTGGCATGCTCATTCGACAACATATATTTTCTTTCCGGAAGAGGCGGACGTTTTTGAACCGTATTTGATTTGAGAGATGTTGGTTTCCGAGGTACCATTGGGGGTAATTTTTTCAGACGAGCAAGAGCAGTATGTAAGGAGTCATTGTCGGAAAGATCAATCAAATCAGGAGTTTTTGCACCCGAAGTTTTGGGGAACTTTGTGGACTGCCGCTTTTCCCAATCAGAAGTCATCCATTTAAGCTCGTTCAAAACCTTCGCATCTTCAATATTCGAAAACGAGTTAGGAACAGCCCGTATGAAAATCGCGGCAATTCGTTCGGGGTAGCTTTTGGCTAGATCGGTATAAGCTTCCATATCTTGCTCCCCCGAGTCGCCTATACAGATGAACTTCTTATTAGGGAAGTCTTTTAGAATCTTTCGTAGAGCTACGCTCTTTCGGGATGAGGATGGTTCCATTAGGGAAGTGATAATATTGCCAGAATATTGTTTCAAGTGAAAAGAACCCCTAGGGAGTTTGACATGATCAAAGTATTGGTTAATCAAAGAAAACAATTGCCAGGGAGAATTGGATACATAGTGGAATGTGGCATCAAGCTTGGAGAAAATATCCTGATACCATGCAACAACAGGGGGAATGTTCCAAGCCTGAATGTCACCCACGAGGATCTTGTTGAGCAATTCTCTTTTGTCGCCAATGACACCCGTTAGTTTGACAGTATCGTCAATATCACTAATGATACCAAAGCCAGCACTGGGCATTATGTGAACTTCTTGGCAAGTGGTGATGGTTTCATCAGTCTTGCACGTGACTTGTATTACAGACGGCTCATAAGGCGTAAATATGTCACACTCAAAATGTCCGTTGATATCTGTGAAGAGAGACTTTTCGCACAAAGAGTCGGCTTGCTTAGGGTCCGAGGCGCCAATGATAACCTTTAAATGTGCCTTGGGGATAGATCTTGCGATGAAAGAGCTCAATCTCTCTTTTATTAGTTGGTCCACTGATGCAAGTTCACTGGCTACAGAGTTCGTTGTACTAGCTGAAGCTGACGACGGAATGGACTCCGTGTCAGCAAAGTCATCAAAAGATTCCTTGGAGTCCTGCAAAAGATCAGGGTCGTGGTTAAGGCGGTCAACGGCGTTTTGAGTGGCTCTCAAGGATCTACCCTTCGTGACCTGCTTTGCTAGCGAGAGCACGAGTCTATTCTTCCTCGACATGAGGCCAGGGCACCACATCCAGCCACGCACACTTACAAGATATCCCTCTTTATCTGCCGGGGATTCTTCAGCCGTAACTTGGCGAGTATAAGAGGGGAAAAGAGTGAACGTAGTATCATTAGGGAAGGTTAAAGGCGAACCATATTCATCATACTGTATGTCCAGGGACCGGGGAGCAACGCCCGATGCAAGCAGCGTCACCGAGGTGGCTATGCGGGGGATATATGTGTCTCTGGTAGCCCGAGCAAACCCCAACAAACGTTGGCGTCTTGAATTTGCAATCTGCAGTGAGGGCGATGTTGTGGGGCGCAAGGTAGACGCCGAATCCACGCTATTTGGGGAGCCGATGATGGGCGTATCGATGGTTTGCAGACCATTAGAAGCCATGCTATTGTTATAGTCGAAAGAACTGGGTTCGGGGAGGGTATTTGTAGAAGCCTGCGCAGATACCATTGGAACAGCACGTCTGGCAGCGAGGCGTCCCCAAAAGCCTAGCTTGGGCCCGCGGAAAGCTTTATAATCCTTATATACTTCGCGGAAGAGGCGGAGTTTTGATGAGCGAGTCTGTGGGCGCTTGCGTGACCACCGTGAACGGAGAAAAGCCGAGACTGAGCGGGAAAATGGTTTCGGGTACTGCAACTTTTGACTATAGACCACAGAACGATACCGAAAGACTTGTCTAAACTCGTTCTGTCAGGACAAGATTGGGGATTTCTTATCGGTGTATATTATTAATATCTTACTGAAGGGTTTGAAAGAGTGCCTTCTTTGGATGCTTTCAACGGATGTTAGGGTTTTGAGCTAACGGTCTTGTGGGGGATATGTATAGATGGCCCACGTTTTGAATATGCTGTCTCACAGGCGACGAGTAGTTAGAGGTAGAGGAGCGCGCACGCGAGCGAAAAGTCGGGCCGGGCTGCAAAGCACTGGACCCTTTTATGAGGCTAGGCTTTGGAAAGCGGAGCGAGTCCAAAACAAAAAGAAGAGTATGATAGTTTATATTTAAAAAAAGGGCGATTTTCATTTCGATTTTGTGCCTTTTATATTTGGCACATTTGTTTTCTATAACAAGGAACTTTTCGAGGTTTCCAGGAATAGTCTTGCCTGGGGGTAGTTTGTTTTTTTATGATGGATGTGGCTTTTCGCAATAGGGTGGTGTTGCAACAACTTGGAGTTGCGAAAAGTGTAGTGCCCATGCTGGACAGAAAAAAAAGGGAATCACCATTATGTTATTTATTAAAATTTTTCATCATGATTTCTATTTTTCAAGACTCATTCGTTTGATGAAGACGAAAATTTTAGCTTCATAATTGTTTTGAGCGTGGACGAGAAATCATAATGGTAACGTAGAGTCAATTTGGACATACAATATAGATCAAACAATTGACTAGAGATGGGGACACAACGCAATGTGGCCAAGAACTCTAATTTGAGAAACAAACTGTAAAACTCTTGCTTGAGGTATGTATAATGGTAAAAGTAAGAATCAAATTATGCTCCATCGTAACATTGGCTGTATAAATGATACTCTATGCTTTCTTTATTACTACGTACATAAGTCCATCATCTTTCATTGAAGACAAATAAAGGCAGAATTTTTTCACTAAACCTTTTGCCGTCATATGGATGGGGGGTTGTAAAAGGAAACTTCTGGAGTTCTTTTCCCCCATCTTAATCGGCATATTTAGACTTTGCTCTAAGCTTTGGCCCATTGAGATAGAAAAGCACAGGTACCAGAATTAAAGCCATAGTTATAAATGCCAAGATCATTGTGCCCCATGCCACAGGGTACTTTGTGGTACTCAAGTTAGTAAACATTGGGGTCCCAAATAAGGCAAAGGCTCCACCCATAATCGATCGGAGGAGTCCATTACCAGCATATACCGAAGCCAAGTACCTTGGAAAAGACATACCCATATAATTGAACAATGTCTGGAACACAATGTAAGACCCACACATGTAAGTACCTGCACCAATCATTGGTGCAATCCAATGTACGGATTTAGTGGAAGTCCATGCAAAAATAATGAGACCAGTTGGCAATAGGCAGCTGCCAAATATGCACATGGGCAAGTATACTTCCGGGTGAATATCCTTTCCGTTGAGTAATTTCCGTGTTGTTTTATAGTAGACAAGCGGAAGATGGAACACGACGCTGACGGCTAGACCAGCAGTTAGAGATAGCGAACTGGCACCTTCCCCCACAGTGGAGAATTTGTACATGTTGATGAACACGATGGGGAACGCCATGTACCAGAGATACATGATGGCATAGATGATCCCCATATAAAGATCGAAGAATAAGATGACCGGTTCACGAATGGTGATCTGGAATGGTCTCCAAAGACACTCCAAAATAACATCTTTCAAGTTTTGTTCTTCGTTTTGAATATGCCCGATACTTGTGATATTTTTGTTGCCCGTGATTGCTCTTAACCGCTCGGCCTTTCTGTACAAAATGGCCTTACCAGAGGACTCGGGTAAAAAGACACTGAATATCAAGAAGAGAACTCCCGACTCGATACAAATAAACCAAAATGGCCAATGATAACCCCCAGCTACAGTAAGAGCTGCTCCAATGAGAGGTCCCACAGACGGAGCACAGAAGGTTCCAGCAGTCCACGCGGAAAGTGCCATAGGCATATATTCTGGTGATATCACATCACCAATACTGGCACCACCCGTTGCCAATACAGGGCTCGCAAAGAATCCCGCAAGAAGTCTCAAAACTGTCAAGGAAGCAATGTCTGTGACGAGAGCTGTTGGGATCTGCAAGATGAAAAAAATGAACAACGTCACGATGTATATAGTGTTTCTACCGAAACGTGCATTTTCAGAAAGTGGAGAAAAGACCATGGGGCCAATTCCATACCCTATAGCAAAGAAAGTCAATGGCAAAGTCGCCTTGACTCTACTGACTTTCATCTCTTGCATCACCACCGTTAAACTTGGGGTATAGAGGGCAGCGGACATATAGATTAGGGCAGTCAACGCGATTATTTTAATCACAAATATTACTTTGTAATATAAAGGCCAGTTATGTGGATTATCGGGGTCGTTCTTTCCCTCCCAATTGATGTATATAAGATCATCTCCTGTGAGTGTTTTCTCCTCGGATGAAGCTGTGGAATCTGGAAAATGCAGAACCCCACCCAAGAACTGGCCATTAGCACCCGGTTCTGGGACATCTTGGCCTTCGAACTCGACGTTTTTCTTGAATCTTTCTAGTTCTTGAAAGGTGTAATCTTCCTCTCGATACTTAAAGAGTTTGCGATTGGAGACCACGTATGCAACAGTACCCCAGAAAGAGTCTCGTACTACCTGATGAAGCATTATGACAAAAACAAAGCAGTATTAATTATGCTGCGCTCCAGTATGAAAGAGATCGTAGGAAGAAAGGAATAATTGAAAAAGAAAAGAGCATCATCAAGTTGTTCCTCAGTTCTTGGGTGGAGTTTAAATGAGGCCGATTTTCTTGAACCTCCCATTACTTGCTGGGTGATCCGGAGCAACCATAGCAATGGATGCAAATAAAATAATGCACATTGGGTAAAGGTGCGGAATCCCACTCTGAAATTTTCCGTAATGGTTGTTCCCGATTATAAGGCCAAAGATGTAACCGAAGAATATTAAATTTCGCATTCATTTACCATTTTCTGTTTATCTTTTATCATTTGATTCTCCTGTAAGAAGAAGATTTAATCTGTAAAAATTATACAAGATAAGACAAAACAGCGGTTTATGTATTGTGATGAAACCCGTGTTCTTTTTTGTTCGTGTCTGCTCACGTGCTCAAGACTTGCACCTAAAGTTTGGTTGCCGTAAGTTTTACGCACGCGATTTCGAGAAGAGCAATTGATGCAGCAAAAAAAAACATATCAAGGTTTCTTTTGCTCCCAATATATTGTTATATATGTGCTAATTTTAATTATATTTCTTTTTGGAATACTAGTAGTGAGAAACCATGAACTCCTCTTTTCAAAGGCTCTCAAAATCC